>CAKNYM010042111.1:48351-89824 GCA_932195095.1 Andricus curvator | reverse complement strand
TCTGCTTCTTCTTTGTCTTCTTCTCTTCTTCTGCTTCTGCTTCGGCTTCTTTTCCTTCATCTTCTTATTCTTTTTCTTCTGCGTCTGCGTCTGCTACTTCTTCTTCTTTACGTCTTATTCTCATTTTTCTCCATTCTCTTCTGCTCCTTCTTATTTTTCTTCTGTTTCTGCTTCTTCTTTGTCTTCTTTCTCTTTTTTCTGCTTTTGCGTCTTTTTTGTCTTCTTCTGCTTCCCCCTCTTTTTCTTTTGCTTCTGTTTTTCTTTGTTTTTATTTTCATCTGCTTCTTTTTCTTATGCTTCTGCTACTTCTCTCACTTCTTCTTCGGCTTCTTCCTCTGCTTATTTTTTTTCTTTTTCTTCTGTTTCTTTGTCATTTCTTCTGCTTCTTCTTTGTTATCTTCTCTTCTTCTCCTTCTGCGTCTGCTCCTTCCTCTTCTGCGTCTTCTTCGTCTTCTTCTCCTTTTTCTTTTGCTTTTTCTTATTTTTCTTCTGCTTCTTCTTATTCTTCTTTGTCTTCTTTTTCTTCTGCTTCTGCTTCTTCTTTGTCTTCTTTTTCTGCTTCTTCTGTGTCTGCTTCTGCTTCTGTTTTTTCTCCGTCTTCTTCATCTTCTTCTTCCCCTGTTTCTTCTATTTTTCCTCATTCTTCTGCTTCTTCTTTGTCTTCACCTTCTTTGCTTCTGCTTCTTCTTTGTCTTCTTCTTCTGTTTATTCTTCTGCTTCTGTTTCACCTCCTTTTTCTTCTGTTTCTGCTCCTTCTTGGTCTTCTTCTTCTGCTGCTTCTTTTTTTTCCTTTGCTTCTGCTTCTGGGTCTGCTTTTTCTTCTTCGCCTTCTTCGTCTTCTTCTACTTTCTCTTCTGCTTCTTCTTCTTTTTCTTCTGCTTCTGCTTCTTCTTTGTGTTTTTATGCTTCTTCTGCATTTCCTTTGTCTTCTTTTCTTTTTTGCTTCTTTTTTTTAGTTGAAAATTAAACTGCTTGATGAAAATTTGAACTCTTTTCGTACAAAATCATTTTTTTCTTTTTGTTCTTCATCTTATTCTGCTTCTGCTTCAGCTGTTGTCTGTGCGTCTTCTTTGTCTTCTTCTTCTTCTGCTTTTTCTTTGTTGTATTTTTTTCTTCTTTGGTTCTTTTTTTAGTTGAAAATTGAAATGCTTGATGAAAAGTTGGACTCCTCTCGTACAAAATCATTTTTTTTCTTCTTTTTCATCTTCTTCTGCTTCTGCCTCAGCTTCCTCTTTGTCTTTCTTCTTCTACTTCTTCTTTGTCTTATTTTGCTTCTGCTTCTCCTTCTTCTTTTTCTTCTGCTTCTGCTTCTATTTGTTCTTCGCCTTCTTCTTCTTTCTCTTCTGCTTCTTCTTCTTCTTTTTCGTTTGATTCTGGTTCTGGTTCTGCTTCTACTTTTGCTTTTGCTTCTGCTTCTTCATCTTCTTTTCTTCTTTGAGAAAGTCCACGAGGATTACATCCACTAGAATTATATTTTTGATCGAGAATTCATCATTTCAAATAAAAATTAATTTTTTCAGCTGAAAATTTAACTATTTTATTTTTTCTTGAAATTGATCTTTTTTATTTGAAAGTTCAACTATTTGGTTGAAAATTTATTTTCTTTTTGATAATTTTTCTTTAGGGTAAAAAGTTAATATTCTTGGTTAAAAATTGAACTATTTTATAGAAAAGTCTTTTTTCGTTTTAAAAATTTATCTTTTTGGTTAAAATTTCATCTTCCTTGGTTAAAAAGGTACATTTTTCGCTAAAAACTACTGTTTATGGTTGAAACTTAATTTGTTTGGGTGAAAATTTCATGTTTTTTGTATAAAATTGAAATACTTTGTTCCAAATTTGGAAGCTACTATGTTGACAAATTTTACTTTTATTTTATATTTTAGGTTAAAAATTAAATTATTTGGTTGATATCTCGTCTGCTTTGGTTCAAATCGACAGTTTTCGTTGTAGAATCGAAATATTTCTTGGTTAAAATTAATATGTTGGAAATTTAACTATATTGTTGAAAAATCATTCTTCACGTTCAAAAATCAACTATTACATTTTTTGTTAAAAATTATTCATTTTTTAGTTGAAAATTGAACTACTTGGTAGAAAGTTGAACTACTTTCGTACAAAATCATTTTTTCTTCTTCTTCATCTTCTTCTGTTTCTGCTCCTGTTTCTGCTTCTTCTTTGTCTTCGTTTCTTTTTCTTCTGGTTCTGTGTCTGCTTCTTCTTCTTCTTCTGCTTCTTATTTTTCTTCTGCTGTTGCATCTTCTTTGTCTTCTTCTGCTTTTTCTTCGATTTCTTTTTCTTTTTTTCTGCTTTTGCTTCTGCTTTTTTATCTTCTTTTCTTCTTTGGGAAAGTCCACTAGGATAGTCAAAAATTATTTCTCGAATTTCCACGAAGTTTAACACGTATGTTCCGTAAAAAAAAATACATTTTTGTCAATTTTATTCAGGAGCGTCAATATTAAGTCAATCAAGTTGAAAAATTTAACGTTTCTCTTAATAAATAGCGATTAAATATATATAAATAATTACTTTTCAAATATCACACGAATAAGTCTGTCCTATGGGGATACAAAATCGTTTCTAATACATGCATACTACTTTCTGCTTATAATTAGAAATATATGTATTAGAGAGATAAATTTTCAACGAAGAAGTATTCGTTTTCACAAAAAATATTAATTTTGTATCAAAAGACTAATTAAAAAAAAAACATGACTTTGCAAACAAATAATTTAATATGGACTTAAAAAATGATAAGTTCAAACACTTTTATCTTTTTTTGGTTTAAATACAAAAAAATGAATAGTAAGAATATAATAATAATAAATAATGAATCAATATTAATCTTAATAAATAATAAATATAAATAAAATTTTTTATTACAAATCAGAAATGGAATAGTTAAATTTCAGTTTAAAAAAAAACAACTAATTTTAAATAAAAAGAAAACGTATTATCCAACGGTTAAATTCAATGAAAAAAAATTAATGACAAAATAGTTGAATACTCATTTTTTGAGAAATGTCTAACCCACAAAGAAAAAGGTGAAAAAGTTTCACCAACCAAACAGCTAAAGTTTTACCAAAAAGATTGGAATTTTTAACACAAAAAGACGAGCTTTCAATAAAGCAGTTAAATTTCTAACCAAAAAGGATAATTTTGTTAACAAAATTGGTACAATGTTTAAAAAATAATTGAATTTTTACAAAAAGAATCAGAATTTTCAAAGAAATAGAAAACTTTGTAACAAATAGTTGGATTTCAAAATTTAAAAAAAAATCAATTTCCAACAAAAAATGGAATAGTTAATATATTTTATTTAGAAGAATTAATTCTCAATCAAATAGTTGAATTTTCAACCAAAAAATATGAATTCTGAAAAAATGTAATAGTTGATATTTTAATTGAATTGAATTATGACAATAAAAAGTTGTACTATAAAGCTGATTTCTTTAATATTAAAAATAACTATGAAGTTCCTTACTTCCAAACAAAAAATTTATATTATAGGTCCATCGATTCGCCTTGAGGCAAGGAATTTTTTATATTCTTACATCAACTTTGAATTGTAAATATTTAAAGAAATTCTGGCAACATTTTTCAAATATTAGTGGTTAATACAATCTGTTTAAAATTTATCAATTTACTATTGAAACAATTTCCAAATATTTTGAATTGTAGTGAATATAAAGCTGCATCTATAAGAAAGCAGAAATTATGGGTTTATGTCATTTTGCAACGTAAATGAAAACAGCAGGGCCTTCTTAATGCCTTTGAATGACCTTTTTAAAATTCAATCATCTTTGTTTAAAAAAAAAACTTCAATATTTTCAGAATGTACTAAAGTTATCTCAAGTTCAAAAATGAGCATTGTTAAAAATGATTTCAAAAACCCAGGAAAATATTTCCATTGTTAATTGTAAGACTGACTGGGGCATTTCCCAAAGATTGAAGCCTCGAGACCAATAAAACATTGACTTTTTACTGTGATCACCACTTACATTTAAGATTTCGATCCGACTTCGGATCACAAAAAATGGGTTTAATAGTTTTAAATTTTCTTCATTGAAATTATAGTGTAGAGAATTGTAGTTTAATGGGGGTTTACATGTTTTATTATATAACAACTCGTGATTTTGCGATTGACACCTACTGGAGTGTCGTTAATTTCTTCTTGGTTCATTTGGGTAAGCTTGCCGGTTTCCATGTTTATTTTGAAACGTTTCATAGAGGCATTTCTTTTTTTATAAATTCCAACAAGAGTATCATAAGTCGTCAATATTGCAAAGACGTCACTACTGGATGTTGATAATACAATTTGCTCTTGGGCGGGGATAGGTCCATGCGTATTCTTTCCTGTTCTGATTTTAATTAGTTGATCGTCAGGAAAAGTGTATCTTCGAAGTTCATATATCCGGCGCGAATTCCAAGGAGAATGAAGCCGAATAGACTCAAGGTATTCTATTCCACACCCATTTCCATCAGGTGAAGGAAGCATTATGGGAAGAGCCATGGACGTGGCAGGAAGAAATCTAGACCTGGCAGGCGGCGAGTGAGACCTGGCACGAAGATGAGACTCGGCAGGAGCAAGAGGCCTCTCAGGAGAATCATCAGCATCAGGAGACTTAGACCTGGCACGAAGAGTAGGCTTGGCAGATGAGGTTGAAGGCTCAGAAAAATCAGTTCTGCGACGAGGAACACGAGTAATAGGTTCGCCATTAGGTAAACAGTCAAATTGTGAACCCAACTCTGCAAACAAGAAAGAGAGGATTACTTTTTTCAAGTACTTTGGTCTTAGAATATTTTGCAAATGCCACACCGTAAGGCAACAAAATTTCCTGTCGACAAATCACTTTTTAGCCCCAGTCAGCTTGTGGCCAGGTTCACTAAAATATTTTCAAATCACACCAAAACTAAAAAAAAACTAAATATTAAAAAACACAGTTAGAAACAAAATTTTCAGAGATTTTACGACCTGCAGCGTCTGCTCTTAACAGCAAACTGCGCATGCGTGCTTCCTGTCGAAGCCGCGGACGTGTGGAGTCGGTGATTCGCCATTTTGTAACAGCTGTCATCAACGCTGCAGGCCACATCGCTTCTTTCAAATTTCATTTACTGACAGTCTCACAAAAGACTGGATTATTAGTGAAATTCGACATGCAGATTTTAAAAAGTCAATTATTATTAAGAGTACCCAACTTCTATTTGAGAAAATGTATTAACATCTACAGATTAATTTTCAAATTGCGGAACAATTTACGAAGCCAAGCTTTTATAATTTCTCAGGTAATATTATTGAGTGGGACAAATTGTTATTTCCGGGAAGCTTATCAATATTTTTGAATACTACTATAGTCACCAATAGAATTAAGGATGATCCGAGGTAAAGACCAGAGTATAAAAGACCGTCATTTTTTCAAAGTAGAGGAAAAACTGATTAAGTTATTATTAAAGATTATCGTTAATATTGTAGCAAAGGAATATTTTAGTGCTTCACTGTAGATTATATAATACATCCTATAGTCGTTATCTCACAGATTGTAGGCCAAACTTAACCTTCTGACGTATTTACATTTCATTGAAGTCAGTTTTAAGGATCTATATTAGATTACTATATTCGTTAAAGTTGAGGTAAAAAATTCGATGAATTCCTGATTTTTTAAAAACTTTTCACGTGATATGTTATTCTTCTATGAAGCCAAATCCCTTTTGTGGTAAGCATGACTCACTCGGTTCTAGCCGGGGTCATGGTGCAGTCAAGGTATCAAGGACCTGTTATGCCCACACTTATATGGCTTATAAGTCTACTGTGCACGTGTGTCACAGAACTGCACTGCGCAGCGGCATGTGGTAAAAAACTACACTGCGCAGTCCAACTACCACAGACATTACTGTGCACTATCTAGTACTACTCACTGTTAAACTTTACTGTATAACCCTGCGTACTAGCGTACTGTAATGCACATACGTAGGTAGTATATGAACCTACTGCGCATCTCTGAGTGTCGCCAAACTGCACTGCGCAGCCCTATTCCTGTCAAAACTGTATTGCGCAGCCTTTAGCTTAGTAGAAGTATGCTGCGCAGCCACACAAACCACAAAAGTGCACTGCGCAGCCCTAGCCTCTCCTTACTACTTCACTCTACGCCACTCCACACCTCTTTTATAAAGCACTTCTTGTAAGCTAATGCTCAAACTTATTCTGAGGTGATTGAAATTACTTTGACTCTGCAATTAAAATAAAATTAGTAATTTAATTATTAATTGTGTACTTGGCAGAAAATACAAATTACAGACAAGTGATTTGTAATTTCACTTAGTTGCACTGGAACGAACGTAACTTCTCTCAAATGTATTTCAATTACATTGGTGTGAAATAATTGTAATTTGCCGCGTTTTCAAACAAAAGCGGAATAGTTACATTTTTTATTTGAAAAAAATGAAATTTCAATTTTAAAAAAAGGCTTTCAACAAAGTAGTTAAATTATCAACCAGCGATGAATTTTCATCTGAAATAATGAATCTTCAACGACAAGAAAAATTTTAGCAAATTCGTTAGACTGGGAATTTTTTTATTTATATTTCTCGTCTGAAATTTGAGAGAAATCAATGTTCGATTACGAATATTTGAAAATAAAAGCTATTTGGCAATTTTTTTATACAATTATAAATTACGGAATTCAACTGTTTTTCAATGAATGGACTCACTTTGTTAACGAAATTAATTAAAAATACCGTTCGAATGACTCTTTGTTATGATACATTGAAAACTGACAAGAATTCAAACATTTTGAATTATTTAAACAGTTTCTATAATACAAGGCACAATTTGATATTTTGCAATGTATCGGCTCAATTTTCTTGAGGGCTTCAACTAAAAATGTGTTTTCAATTACTCATCTCGCTGATACATTGAAAACTGATAACAATGGTAAATTATTTAAACAATATTTTATAAAAAAAATGCAAAACTTCATTATTTTTCAATAAAGAGGCTCAATTTTTTTTACAAAATCAACTATAAATGTCTTTTCAAATTTAAAAATTCTTCCGTGTGAAGTAACATTTATTTAAATAAATACAACATTGTTTTCGGTCAAATTTTTTCGAAATTTTTTCCAAAAATTATAAGGACATTTTTTTCAAAAGTTAAATATATGATAATTTTAAATCAAAATCAGTTTACTTCGACACCAAAGACGATTTTTCAACAAAATAGATTAATTTTCAACAAAAGTTATTGTTGAATTCTGAAC
This sequence comes from Andricus curvator, assembly GCA_932195095.1. Lineage (NCBI taxonomy): Eukaryota > Metazoa > Arthropoda > Insecta > Hymenoptera > Cynipidae > Andricus > Andricus curvator. Next base: position 82,571 of record CAKNYM010042111.1, on the reverse strand, counting down.
CAAATAGATGAATTTTTGACCAAGAAGATTAATTTTCTACCAAAAAATATGAGTTCTCAACAATATTCATGAATTTTCAGTCATGTAGATAAATTTTCAACCAAAATGGAATATTGAAATTTGCAGTTGAGAAAATTGTATTTGAATCGAAAATAAAAATGAATCTTCAACTATATAGCTCAAAAATACGAATTTTCATCTTAATTCATGAATTTTCAATTAAAAAAGACATTTTCAGTTACAAAAATTTATTTTTCACAAAAAAAAGAAAAAAACAGAAAGCAGTTGAATTTTTAGTCAATAAAGATGTTAATTTCAAACAGAAAACAGGTAAATTCAATTAACAAAGATTAATTTTCAGTAAAATATGTGAACAAGAGTTTTATACCAAATAGTCCAATTTTCAACAAAAAAAAGATCGATTTTCAACCAAAACGGAATGGCTTGAATTTTTCATATTTATAATCTTTTATTTCAATTTTTAACCAAAAAGATGAATGTTTAACCAATCAAATACATGTTTTACGAATGTTAATATTAAATAGAAAACTGTTGAATTTAACCAAAAAAGTCAAAATTTTAACAAATAGATCAATTTTCAAGCAAGTTGATTAAGTTTCTCCTGAAAAAGATAAATTTTCCACAAAATACATCAACTTCCGACCAATTGGTTGAATTTTCAATTAAAAAAGATATTCTCAGTTCAAATAATTAGAGAATCTAACTTTCAGAAAAAGTTAAATTCTTAAGGAAAAAAAAAATTTCTATCAAAGTAATTCAACATTCAACCAAGTAATTGAATTTTCAACCAAATTACATGTTTATTTGAAATAAAAAACAGTTAAATTCATCGAAAAAAGACGAATCTTCAACAAAATAGATGGATAGGAATTTTCCACCGAATAGTTGAATTCTCAACTGAAAAAAAACAGTTCTAAATAAAAATGGAATAGTTTTATTTTCAGTCCAAACATCAAATTCAAACAAACAAAAAAACTAGTTTTCAACAAAATAGCTTAATTTTCATCAAAAAAAAATTATTTTTCAACAAACTAGTTTCATTTTTTTCTTGTTTTGTTGCAAATTCAACTATTTAGTTAAAAATATATGTATTTTCTTAGAAATTCCTCTTTCTTGGTAGAAAATTCACCATTTTGGTTGAAAATTGATATTTTTAATCAAAAAATCATCTTTTTGGTTGAAAATTCAACTATTTGGTAAAAAATTAATTCTTTCAGTTGAAGGTTCATCACTTTAGTTGAAAACAAATATCTTTGTTGATAACTCGTTATTTTTGGTAGAAAATTATTCTTTTTGATCGAAAATCAAACTGTTAAAAATTCATTTAACTTTGTCCAAAATTAATTGTCTCAACTTAAAACTGCTCTTTTTTAGTTTAAACTTCATGTATTTTATTTAAAAAATCGTGTTTCCTGGAAGAAAATTAATCTTTTCGGTTAAAAATTCATCTTTTATGTTGAAAGATCAACTATTTGTTTAAAAATTCGTCTACTTTATTGAACATGTCCTAATTTCGAAATTTGAATTTTGTTGCAACCCAGAACAGGGACAAGTTTCGAATTTTACTTTTTATAACACAACAATTCTGGAGTCTCCTGGAATAAATTTAGTCCAACTGCGTTATGACGTTGCGATAGTTCACTCGAAGCTGGAGGCACACACATAGTGAATAAGCACGATCAATGTTAATGAAAAAAAAACAGTAAATATCAATTCATTTTATTCAAAAATTTTATACTGCGGTTCAAAATTAATTATTTATCATAAGATTTCTTGTTGATATTTAATTAAAATTTCTCCTCAATTGGTGGCGCTGTTGTTCGCTGTCGCCAACAGGAGAGTAGAAAGAGAGGTCCGATCGACTTCAAGCATCGGAATCCCACTGCAGTGTTTAGTAATATCAAAATGTCAAGTGTTGACGTGAGAATTTTGAAAACTGTGTTTTTCGTAGGCAATTAATCTAATATTTATAAAAGTAAATGATTTTCTGTCAAATAACTTCTTCGCATGTCTGGTTATGAAACTGCGTGATGCATTATGCGCTATAGGCAGAAGTGCGTGGTTCGCACTTGAAGTGTTTTGCTCGTGACTCTTGCTTTCTTGTTACCAATATCCTCTCTGAACAGTTTTAGAATTCCTTCTTTGCCTTTCCCGATATACACTTTCTTCATCATATCCTAAGTGATACCTTCTTTCGAAATTCTTTTTATCATCATCTTCGACGCAGCAAATTTTAAAGGAAATATTTCCACGTCATATAAACCTTCATAGAAATTGTCATTTGAATCAAAATCCAAAAAGCCTCTAGCCAATCTTGCAAGTTTTAATATCCCCTCGCCTTTACGTTTGAGCTTCTTTTTTTGTAGTATGTATAGGGTACCCACGTATCCAACAATAATACTAAAAGTCTGTAGCATGCAACATTTCTGTACAGCCCGGAATAAATGTGATGCATCAAAGGAGGCATTGTGTGCCACAAGCAAACATGGATTTGATGTAACACTACTCAGGAATTGACAGAATGCAAGCAAATATTTTCCGTATCGTCGACATACAAGTATAATATAAATGAAAATCCGTGAATGAATTGATTCATTCACGGTAGACAAATTATATCATTATACTCACCAATAAAATTGAGGATAACCGCCAAAGGTAAGATGAGGGTGTGAACAATTCTCATCTTTTCTAACCAGACGAAAAACTGAATAATCTGCTGATGAAAATTTTGACTAATTAATATTCTGGTGGTTTGTTGGATTTTATAATACATATATCGTACAGTCGTTATGTCATGAATTATTACATGCAGGCGTGGATCTTGTCCTTCTGAGATATTTACATTTGATAAGAGTGAGTTTCAAGAAAAAAAATTCACTTACGTGATTCGTTAAAGCTGATATCACTCTTTATATGATGTTTTGGGGTTCGAAAAAAATCGGCTGTTATTTGAAATTTTCAAAAAGTAATATTTCTGTAAAATATGCTAAAAGCTCCAATTATATTCATAATTTATAAATAAATTTTAGCCGAAAAAAAGGAAATTATAACAAAATAATTCAATTTGGTTTTTTTCAGCTTATAAACGAAAAATTTTCAACCAAAAATAGTATAACTCCATTTTCAGATTGAAAAATTAAGTTTTCGCTAAAAAAGAAAAACAATTTTTCACAGAACAGATGAATTTGCAAATTGATAAATGAATTTTCGTCAAAAAAGTTTATTCACGACCAAATGGTGAACTCTTAATTAAAATTATGATTCTTCACAAACAAACAAAATACATATCTATTTCCACAAAAAAGGATTCTAATTTTAAATAAAAACTAGTTGTTCATCTTCAATTTAAAAATAACAAACTTTAAAGATGTTGAAGATGTACTAAAGTTACGTCTAGTTCTAAAATGAGCTTTATTTCCAAAATTAAAATAAATTTAAGAAGATAAATAAATAAAGCAAAACTTTGTTATCTGTTTCTGAGAAAGACTGACCAGGGCAATCACGAAATACTGATGACTCGAGAATCATGATATGTATTGATTTTTTTATGTAATTACCAGTTACATGTAAGATTTTGATCAAAATTCGGGTCACAAACAATATATTCTATATTTTTACATTTTCCTAATTGACATTTCAGTGTAAAGGATTGAAGTTTACACGAGGGTTTACAAGCATTATTAAAAAACTCGCCGGGATTTTGCGATGGGGACCTACTGGAAAGTTGATAGGAATCGAACCAAGTGATTATCCCTCTGATGAGAAATTTAATGACTTTGACTTTCCATAATAACGTTCGATTACCCTTCAAAAATGGTGTACCTTTATACATAGGTGCTCGATTTTCTAGGGCCATATTTCTTTATAATAAACTTGAACGGCGATTAGCGTCTCCTCACAATTCACCAGATTATCCGCCACATCGTCCCGCTTTTAGGGAAGATAGTACTACCACCCGCACTCGGGTAGTATCTAACGCTTTAGGCGTAACCTTTAATGGTACCTCCTTGAATGATCATTTAATGATAAGTCCTAAATTACAAAATGATTTACCATCAATTCTTATAGGATGGCGAGGACATCAATTTGTTTATACAGCTGATATTGAAAAGTTATTCTGCCAGATCTTGGTAAACCCAATAGACAGTGATTTTCAACGCATTTTATGGCGTCCTGACTTATGAATGCAGGTACAATCTTATCGGTTACTAACAGTGACCTATGGAACAACATGTACTCCATATATTTCACTTCGATTCCTTAAGCAACTTTCTCAAGATGAAGGTAGTCGCTTTCCACTTGCTGCCCATATCTTAAAAATATTCTTTAAGTGGATGATGCTCTGTTTGGAGCAGATGACATCAAATCTGCTCGTGAGGCCCGCCAGCAACTATCTGATTTGTTAGTATCTGGTGATTTTTATCTACGTAAATGGGCCAGTAATTATGGCGAGTTACTGGAAGGTATTCCAACAGGCAATCATGAGCTAGAATTTGATCAATCTAGCGGTGGACATGAACATCTTAAAGTATTGGATCTTGTGTGGCATCCGACATCGGACTTTATTAAATTTAAAATTTAACTTCCTGAGGAAATTATTCCGACCAAACGTATGGTCATGTTCACTGTAGCTAAACTTTTCGACCCCTTAGGTTGAGCCATTCCTGTCGTAATAACCGCTAAGACTTTGATGCAGGAATTATGGTTACGTAAAATCGATTGGGATGCCAAAATCCCTCCCGACCTTTTGGAACTGTGGCTCCAATATTGTTAGGAACTTCCATCATCAAATCAATTCAATATTCCCCGTTGGACAAGTCAATTTGAGTCGAATCCATCTATAGAGTTACATGGCTTCGCAGATGCATCAAGTAGAGCTCATGGAGCTGTAGTTTATGTACGCGTATTAAATGAATGACATGACGCTCACATTATGCTGGATCAAATTTAGCCCCAATCAGGACCATTAGCATTCCTAAACTGAAACTTAGTGCTAAGTAGCTAAGTGGAGATATGTACCCTCAGAGCAGAATCCCGCTAATTATGCTTCATGAGGTCTTCTGACTTCAGATTTACTCTCTCATGAACTTTGGTGGAAAGGACCTCATTGGTTTAGAACGCATTCCACCACCTGGCCAGAACCACGTACGTGTTCAAAAGAAGATGTCAAATTAGGACATCGTAAAGTTGTTGCTCATGTAGAAGTAGAAGAACCAACTGAATGGCTGTTTTCGCCAGCAGCCTCATCATGGCCCCGTCTGTTACGTATAACTTTATATTATTTACGCTTTATTCGTATTCGAATTATGAAATTACCTCCAGCAGAATTGCGTGATAATATGGTCAATGTGTTTAATCTGGTGCGGAAATCTTGAATACGGTATGTCCAGAATTTAAAATTCAATTAGCAGATTCTTCGTATACGAGATAAAAATAAATTCCCACTAGAAAGTAAATTAAAAAACCTCAATACGTTTTTAGATGAAGATGATATTTTTCGGGTGGGAGGACGCTTACAAAATTCAGTTCTTAGTTATAATGAAAAATATCCAATTTATTTGCCAAAACATCGCATAAGCGAGTTAATTATTGTCCAAGCTTATTGACAAACTTTACATGGAGGACCTCAACAGACCTTGAGGGTTCTCAGGCAAACTTATTGGATATTAGGTTTCATCACATATCCATAATTGTGTACCATTCAGACGTGAAGGCGCCGCTCTTCCTACTCAGATTATGGTAAATCTACCTAAACCCCGTTATACCAGATCCAGAGCTTTTCAACACAGCGAGTTAGATTATTTAGATCCCTTCCCTGTATTGCCAATTAGTGGTCGTGGTCAACATACTAGAAAAGCCTAGATGGCCTTATTCGTTTGTCTTTCTACAAAAGCTGTGCATTTGGAGCTGGCCAATGACTGTTCAACGGCAAGTTTTTTGGAGGCTTTAAAGCGATTTGCGGCTCGACGAGGCAACCCTAGTGATCTTCACAGCGATAACGGAACTAATTTTAGAGATGCTGACATGGAATTGAGACACGCTTTTCAAGCAATTACTCACGATCAAAATTTGAAAGCTCGATTAGCTTCTGATAGTACCACTCGGCGTTTCATACCAGTAACTGCTCCCAACTTTGGTGAAGTATGGGAAGCAGGCGTAAAGAGCGTTAAACATTATCTAAAACAGGAGATGGGTAGTCACACTCTTTCTATAGAGGAATTTACAACTCTTCTGTGTAAGATTGAAGCATGTCTCAATTTCTGGCCAATCGGTCCGTTGCATAATGATGTGAAAGATTTTGCACCTCTTACTCCGGGTCATTTCTTAATTGGAGGGCCAATAGTAACCGTACCTGAGCCCTCTGTCTTAGATTTGAGTGAAAATCGCAGTTTGAGATAGCAAGAGCTTCGCTCAAAGTGATTCTCCCTTTGATGAGAAATTCAATTACTTCGACTTTTCATAATAATAATAAATGAAACGTTGGTTCGGTTCAAAATAGTCAGCTTGTGGCCAGGTTCAATCAAATATTTCACTTTACACCAAAACTAGAAAAAATCATGATATCCATGATATAAATATTGGAAAACACAGTTAGAAACGAATTATGAAGAGTTTCTTCGACCTACAGCGTCTGGTCTTGATAGCAAACTCTACATGCGTGATTCCTGTGGAAGTTACGGACGTGTGCAGTTTAAAAAATAAATTATTATTAAGTGTATACAACTTGTATTTGAGAGAATGTATGAACATCTACAGATTGAGATTGCCAAAAGATCGTGCAGTAATTTCTTTTTCCATTAGATAAACAGAAAGAGTTTAAACTAGCTGTGAATTCGATCTCGAATGTTTCCACTTTGTTTGTATTTATAATTATATGGTGCTCATTTCACGAGCACTTTGTTTCCCGTTAGCAAATGTATTTGCTTCCTCATAGAGAAAGCATTAGTTATTTTCTTCAATAATAGACTGACTAAAGTCTTCAATTTAAGCAATTACAAAAACTGCAAAATTAGAAAATGATACAAAAAATTTTTTAAATATAAAGACAAATCAGACAAATCAAAATTTTTTATTCGGAATGATAATTTTTCAAGCTGAAAAAGAAAAGGGAAAAGTTCTGTTGCAACCTATCCCTTTTCATCTTTATGATTTCTTGAAAAAAATTGTCAGAATTATTCTATTTGAAAATTTATGATTAAGAAGTCTTTTCTATTCATGCGTCAACTTTGAATTATGTCGATGAAAAAAGTTTCTCTGTTTGAAACAGATGATTCAAATATTATAAATGAGCATAACTTCCTTAATCTTCAATAAAGTGTATCAATATTATAGATCAATCGATTTGCCTCGAATCAGGGAATCTTTTCCGTTCTTGCATCAATTTTGAAGAATGTTAGTGAAAAAAGTTTTACTATAAAAAACCGTGTTTTCAAATATTATGCATTACTATAGTATTACAAACAGAACTTTTCTATTCTTGCATCAACTTTATATTATAACAATGAGAAAATTTTCACTATAAAAATCGATTTTGAAAATATATAAATTACGATAACTTCCCTACTCTTTAATAAAATGTATTATTATTGTAGGTCAATCGATTCGCTTCGAACCAAGAAATCTTTTATATTTCTGCATCAACTTTGAATTATGTCGAAGAAAAAATTTTTACTATAGAAAAACGTATTTTCAAATATTATGCATTACGATAGCTTCCTTACTATTCAGTAAAATGTATCAATGTTATAGGTCAATCGATTCGTCTTGAATCAACGCCACTTTTTTGTTCTTGCATCAACTTTGAATTATGTTAATGAAAAAAGTTTCACTATAAAAAACCGATTTTCAAAATATATAAATTATCATAACTTCCCTACTCTTTAATAAAATATATTATTATTATAGTTCAATCGATTCGTATCGAACCACGGAATCTTTTATACTCTTGCATCATCTTTGAATTATGCTAATGAAAGAAGTTTCATTATCAAAAACCGATTCTTTAAATATTATTAAGTGCTGAAAAAAATTATCTGCAACCGTTTTCAAGTTGTCGTGTTCACAAAAAAGTGTGACATCCACTCACAAATCCACACACACACACACACACAAATGTATTTTTAAATTGAGGAAGGTTCAATTAAATTAATTTAAAAATTTTGGAAAATGTTACCATTACAAAGCCTCCCAGCAGAATCGCGGTAAATCACACTTATGGCCACTTCTCACAACCTTTTGCTTTTATAATTTTTCAGGTGGAATTATTAACTCCGACAAATTGTTATTTACGGGAAGCTTATCAATATTTTTGAGTACTATTATATTCACCAATAGAATTAGGGATGATTGCCAAGGTGAAGACCAGAGTATAAACGACCCTCATTTTTTCCAAGTAGAAGAAAAACTGATTAAGTTTTTAATAAAAAAATGTCGTTGATATTGCAACGAAGGAATATTCTAGTGCTTCACTTTATATTATATAACATATCCTATAGTCCTTGCCTCACAGATTGGAGGCCAAATTTAATCTTCTGACATATTTACATGTCATTAGAGCTTTTTTGAAGGATAAATATTTAATTACTAGATTCGTTAAAGTTGAGGTGAAAAATTCGATAAATTGCTGATTTCTCAAAAACTTTTCAGTTTTTAAGAAACTGAAAAGTGGAAAAGGGAAGTGTCAGAGGCGTAATGAGCGGGGGCTGAGGGGGGGGGGGGAGGTGTAGAGATTTGTTTAATAATCTAGAATTCACGTGTTGTTGTTTCAAAGTCATCATTGATTTTGAGTCTCATTTTGATGTACGTTCTCATCATTCATGATTGGAGAACGTCTGTCTGTCTGGCGATCCTCATTTGTGGATGATATTCAGTTATGAAGTAATTTTTTAAAAGCGTATCTTATGAATATTCTACATAATTTTTGTGTGCATACTAATTCTTATCTCACTTTACCTCATAAACTTGAGCCTTGGCAGAGATAACATTGTCTGTGATATAAAACTCCTTAATTAAAATAACCAAATTAATGCAAACGACCTAATTACATCTGAAATTGTTTGCATGTATAATCAGTCGTAAAAATTAATAAAAGTGAATATTTTTGGACGAATTTTTTTTTTAAATTTCAAATTCATTTCTTGTCATTTTCACGATATTTAATGAATACATCTCAACCTTTTTTATTAAAAAAGGATCTATACAATTGAAATTTAAGTATGACATTTTTTTTCTCAGACATAATCAATATTGCTGAAATAAAAATATAAAATTGATATTTCAACCAAGCAAGATTCTTATTTTAAATAAAAAGCCATTAAGTTCAACAGAAAAAAAAGAGTTGTTCACCAAAAAATTAATTTTTAACCAAAACAGATGAATTTTTAACCAAAAATATTAATATACGAAATCTAGTGTTCGAAATTACAACCAAAGGGATAAAATGTTGACCAAAAAATATTGAGTTTCGGGTTTCAATCGTGTGCAAAACTACGAATCTTGCCGACGTTTCCTGAACATTGCAGTTCACTGCTTCAGAGCTACCTTGAAAGTGAAGTTTCAGGTTATGTTGTTCTTATATATACTCTCTACGACGCCTGTGATTGGCCAGAGCGCCCCACGGTGGCGACTGGTCGAACTTGATTGCCGAATCAAGTCTTTTTTAAAAAACCTGGACGGACGGGAAGTCAAATCGGATTGGTATTGTATCCATTGTCCCTATTGATGTTATTAGATCGTTTTAAGATTTCGATTGCTTCCGTAAGTTTTCTTGGAAAATATTGTATGTTTTCGCGATGACGGTTGTTTGGTCAAATAAAATGCTATTTCCTCTTTCGATATGATGCTCAGCTAGTGCTGATCGCGTGACATGTTTAAACCTGACTTCACTCACATATTTCTTAACACTTTGGCTCACCGCTCTCTAGGTTTCTCCAATATAGACTTTGCCACAAGAACAAGGGATTTTATATACTCCCAGATCATTGAGAAGTGCCTTTTTATCATTAGGCATGTTTAGAAGTTGTCTTATTTTCGCACGTGGTTTAAATATGGTTTGGATGTTGTGTTTGTTGAGAATTCTTCCTATTTGTTCTGTGATACGGAGCTGTCTCCATAACAGACAAATATAACTTACAAAAGTAATTACAAAACGGCAAACAAATCCTAATACAGAACGATTACACAAACAAATTGATAAAACAATTAGAAAATACACTCGAAAAAACAAGTCAGGGGTCATTCACGAAATACGCGATGCGTTTAGGGGGGGGGGTCTGTCGAAGTATCATTTTCCATGTTAGAAACAATGGAAAAAGTATCACGAGAGGGGGGCAGAAGTTACTGAAAAATGTATCACGTATTTTGTGAATCGCTCCTCAACACAACCTACTAAAGAAAAAGAGAGAAAAACGACCACCATCCTACCCTACAGCCAAATCATCAGAGAAGAAATAGGAAGAATTCTCAACAAACACAACATCCAAACCATATCTAAGCCACCGGCGTAAATAGGACAATTTCTACACAATCCTGAAGATAGAAAGACATCTCTCAGTGATCCGGGAGTATATAAAATCCCTTGTTCTTGTGGCAAAGTCTATATTGGAAAAACCGGGAGAGCGATGAGCCAACGTGTAAAGGAACATGAGAGTGAAGTCAGGCTAAAACATTGCACGCAATCAGCATGCAATGCTCATTTTTGAACATGAAATAACTTCAGTATATCCTTGAGCAATACGACCTCTGGAACTTTTTGAACCCCATTATCTCATTTCGCATATTGCATACTATAAATTGAGAATTTTTCTAGAACTTTCCTAGGTCATGATACGAGTTGATGTACTTCTGAAACTTTTTGAACTTCATGAATACTTTTGAATACATTTGGATACTTCATGAATTTTGTTTAAAATACTTTTGATGTGATATATCACCTTCCAGAGTTCAGAAATTATACCCCAACTAGTGGACGTCCGATGTGGAATTTCATAAACTTTCTGCAAGATTTGTTTAAAATGGTTAAGCGTCATTTTAGACAACACTAACCGTGTAGATAATCTTAGATGGTAGTATAATTTTGCTCCCAAAATATTTTCGTAGAGGAATACAGCCAAACTTCTTGATCTGTTTCTGAAAAAGAATGGCTGGGTCATTGACGAGAAATTGAAGCCTCGTGAACCATAATACACATTTAATTTATTTGTCATTCCATTATATCTCGAGACACCATTCTATTTATATTATTTTATGGTAGATTCTTCATCCATACATACCACAGTTAATTTTTCCTTTCTTGACGCGTGAATTCGTACTTTTGCAAAATTTCAGGATTTTTTCATCATTCATCAACTGTATATACATTCTAACTTCTTTTTCAAGAGCAATTACGTTCGGTTTATGCAATAAACAGTTTTGCAAACTGAAGCTTTATTAGCTTACTTTCAATATTATTTGACGTCAACTGGTTTGAAATTCGAACACTGCTTTGAGGGATGGCATCCATCGTTGAAAATCTTGCATCCTTTGAAACCGTCTTGACGTTTTCCTGTAGATTCTGGATTCTCTCCTCAATTTTATTCTTGATTGCTGAAATTCTCCGCTGTGAAATTTATATTAGTTATAGTTTACGTCAGTTGCTGTAATTCGTCTGCTGTGTTTTGAGGTGAGAAGGAAGTTTTTTGACCAATCTACCTAATAGACTACGTTTGTTATAAATTTGGCTTTCGATATGTTATAGAGCAGGAGAAATATTCATTACTACATAGCTGAACCCTTTAAACTTTTCCAATATTCTTACATTTGTCATCAGATTCTTCGCAGTAAATAAAAGTAGTTATTAGTAGCTCCTTGCAAAAATAGTTATGATTCTTCTTTCATTCTGCACAAATATGTTATGGAACGGCATACTCCAAAAGGAAAAGAGCCTACATGATGATATTTCTATCGAAAGACAAGAAACACTTATGAAATTGTGATGTCAACAATGTATTGAAACTAGTGAAATGGGAATTCGATTATGTCATTTTATTCCGTATAAGCTAGTTACAATCTATCAAGATTTCCAGTGTAGTGCATCGCTGCCATGTAACAAAAAATATGAATATGTGTTTCGGATGTAATTTATACTTAAATATCAACATAAATTTTGAAAACAGAGCTTAATAAGTTGTTTTAAAAGATATATAATTTTTTCAAATGAAAAAATAAACCTTTAATTGTGAAAAGATTAGTATAAGAACGCGATTGTGTGCACAACGATAGAAGGGTATTATAAAGCTCTTAAGTCGGTTACGATATCTTCACCAACATTATGTATTTACAAGTGATGAAATAGGTGGTAGTGAGAAAGTGTTCGCTAAAGGGTGGTGAGAGGATTTTACAGAATTTGTGTGGAAGGTGTGAGGGTGAAAGCCTAGGAGGTGAGTAGGGTTGTGTGGGATGAATTGGGGAGATAAAAATGAATTTTCAGCGTAATTGTGAGGTTGGATTGGCTTAAATAGAGAAAGTGAGGTTAGGTTGGCAAGGGATCGGGGGAGTTCATGGTCAGAAGTTAGGGCCCTCGAGGGGGACAAGGGTAGTTCTGGGAGTGTTGACGGATGTTGAGAGAGAAAAAGCGGTGTCTGCAGGGGATGTGTGGGGTGGAATAAAGTGGGATGAAGAGAAAATGTTGTGTGGTAGGTGGCAACAGACTTGAGAGACATCTGTAGGTTGCAGAAGGTACTACATAGAGAGGTCCCAGTTACCGACGGAAGGGCGAGACGTGGATAGCGAGACGTGGGAGAGCGAGAGGTGATTAGCGAGATTAGCGAATTGGGAAAGGATAAGGGCAATGGAGTTGAGAATAGAGAGAAAAGAGCAGGCAGACAGGAGAAATAATATTCTGATAAAAGGGTTGAAGCTAAAGAACGGGAAAGAAGGGGAAAGTGTGGACGCGCTGCTACAGAGCATAGGGTCGGATAAAGGCAAGGGAGGGAAAGTTAGGCTGGTGGGGAGAAACAAGAAGGAAGTGGCAGTTTTAGATTTGGAGAGCCGGGAAGGGCTAGGAGGGAGAGAAGTGATGGGAGAGCGGCGAAGGTGGAGTATCGGAAACTAAAAATTAAATGAGAAAATGTGGATATGGGACGAGGAGAAAGAGGTTTTGAAGCAGGTACAGATAAATTTGTTTCATATGAAGTAGGGGGTGGAAGTGCAGCAGGGTGGAGGTGTAGTGAAGGTGCTGTACTGGAACGTAGCAGGGGTAAAGAAGAAACATAAGGATTTCTGAAGGTATATGCAGGAATTTGATGTTGTGGGACTGGTAGAGACGTGGGTAGATAGAAAGGAACGGGATAGAAGAGAGCATAAATTGCCAAGGGGGTATGGGTGAAGGCTCCAAGAGGCGGTCAGAGTGAAGAAGAAAGGAAGGGCTAGTGGGACAATCATACCGGGGTTTAAGGATGGATTTGAGAAAGAAGTTCATGGAGAGGGAAAGGAGAAGGACGTGCAAACAGTAGATGTTTTCAACTGAAAAACGAGACATTTTCAACCAAAAATGGAATAGCTACATTTGCAGATGAAAAAAATGAAACGCCAACAGGATAGATGAATTTTCAGATGAATAGCTTGAATTGATTGATTTTTCAATCAAAAAAAATAATTCAAAACCAAACATGTAATTCTAAATACAGTCAACTTCCACGTCAGTGGCGGAACAATTAAAAAAAAGAGGCCCGAAGAGCGGGAAGCCTTAAATGGAGTATTTTAGCATGACGTCATGGGAATGCAGACAACTTTTTCGATGAAATATGCTAAACGTAAAAGTCAGATCGGTTTGATCAGAACCGGGTACTGTGATATCAACTTTCAGATAGTTGATTGTATTTCGCGAAAGACTTAAAACACTTGAAGAATATTACTATTCAGACCTTTATCACTTACCTATAGGTTTAGAATATTTCTTCCAAAAACTCGCATGCAGTTGCAGTCACATGTGGTAACCTTCCTGACGGCTGACTTTTCCACCTAGCCTATCATGGCCGCGTCATTCTAGAAAACTCACTGATCCGCGAAATATTTGAGTCGTTTTTTGGTTCTATTATGTTTATTTTTAGTTGGCGAATTGTATTATTTTAATGAAATTTTCTAATTTTCACGTCGTACGTCAAGAAAAACACTGACGCATGTATGCAGGCTAATGGACAGCGACTTTTTCAACTGCGCAGTTAGCCGGGACCGTCTGAACCGTTTCCAATTGTAATGCATGATATTGCGCAATATATTCGACTGAGTACTTGCGCACTGAGGCCCATCTGAGGCGAGCGTCGCAACCGTCGCTCATTCCTTGAGCTGAGAAACGGCGTAGGCCAGCAATTCTAAGAAAGTCAGGGGTATTTATCTGTATTATTATTGATAGTATTTATTGATTTCAAATCAAACTGCAATTTTCGGCACATGCGTAGTTGAAAAAATTACTGACAGGGGGCGCATCGATACAAGGCCGGGGCAGCTAATGAACGTTGATTGACAAAAATAAACTGACGGATCGCGGTAGAGGTGGGGGCCCCTCCAGCTGTAAAATAATTGATCATGTACGTTTCAAGGCCTTTAGAATAGGAGGAAGTTGACTGTATTTGAAGAAAATAATAATTTTGAATAAAAAAAAAATTTTCATCTCCAATTTTAAAGCAGAAATTTTAAGGACATTAAGGATGTACTATAGTTACCTCAAGTTAAAAAATGAGCATTGTTAAAAATGATTTATAAAATGTAGAAAAATATTCTCATTGTTAATTGTAAATAACTTTAAACATAACTAAAGACGAATCTTAGGAAAAAATATTGAGTTTAAAAATGGTTTATTTAACAATACCGAATTAGGATCTTATGTTTTTGCTTTTCTTCAGATAAAAGTTGCCATTCTTAACCAGGTGAAAAAATTATACATAGTTTATATAAAGTAGACAAAAGTTTGATATTTTTCATTTGTTTTATACAGACAAATTTATAAATCAAATGAAAAATATCATCGTCTTGTCCACTATATATAAACTATATATAACTTCTTCGCCTGGGTATTCAATCCTTATGTTGTAGGGGAAATTTTATTTCTTAAAAGATACTCTACAAATATTTGTGATATGTCTTTATTTGGAAAAATTTAATTTGGCAACGATTCAATGGTTAATCTTATAAATAATATTTTCTTCAACACAATTTTTTTAATGAAAACGTACCACAGAGGTTTGTAGACAAACTTTTGAGAAATAAAATGAATCTACAACATTAGAAATTATTGAAAATAGCAACTTTTACATAGAGAGAAAGCAAAAACATAAAACTCTAAATAACTAACATTGAATAAACAACTTTAAACTGAAATATTTATTTCTAAAGTTTAATTTTAGTTCACTTCCAAAATTAGTTAAACTAACAATTACAATATTCGCCCCAATTTCGTTTCGCATATTGCATACTATATATTAACAATTTTTCTATAACTTTCATGATAAGAGTTGAAGTAGAGTTTAAAAATTCCAGAAATTCACAAATTTTGTTTTAAATATTTCTCACGTAATATATCATCTTCCAGAACTCATAAATAATACCCCTTCTAGTGGACATTCGATGTGAAGTTTCATGAGCTTTCTGAAATATTTTTAAAAAATTGTCTCGCATCAGTTTAGATCTCGCTAGTCTCCTAAAATATTTTCTTAGGGAATAAAACAAAACTTTTTTGCCTGTTGCTAAAGAAAAATGGCTAGAGCGTTGACAACAAAAGAAAGCCTCGTAAACTACAATACATTGACTTTATACTGTAATTACCCGTTACATGTAATATTTCGCTCCGACTTCGGATCACAAACAATATGTTTTACAGTTTGACATTTTCGTGCTTTATTATATAACCCATCGTGACGCGGCGGTTGTCACCTACTGGAGCATCATTCATTTCTGCTGGGCTCAACTGGGTAATCGTGCCGCTTTCCATGTTTATTTTAATACGTCTTATAGCTGTATTTATTTTCTGATAGAATCCAACAAGAACATCATAACTTTTTAATATTGCAAAGGCGTCACCACCGGATGCTGACAATACAATTTGTTCGTGGGTGGGGATAAGCCCATACCTATTCTTTGCTGTTTTTGTTTTAATTGAATTATTGGCCGGAAAAGTGTAGCGTCGAAGTTCGTATTTCCGGTGCGGATTCCAAAGGGAAATAAGCCGAATATATTCAAGGTTTTCTATTCCACATCCATTTCCATCAGGAGAAGGAAGCATTATAGGAAGAGCCATGGAACTGGCAGGAGGAGACCTGGACCTGGCAGGCGGAGAGTGAGGCCTGAGGTGAAGGTGAGACTCGGCAGAAGCAAGAGGCCCCTCGGGAGAATGATCAGTATTAAGAGGAGACCTCGACCTGTCACGAAGAGTAGGCTCGGCAGGAGGCAGTAAACTTAATTCTAAAACAAGAAAAAGAGGATTACATTTTTACATTCTCATAATGAAAAGGAATCGTTTTTATGTGAAAACTGACTATTGCGGATTTCTTCAAATCTCCACGTTTCGAGACCCCCTGAATCCGAAAAAATCAACCGATTTTTTCAAGCTTGTCTATATTTCTACCAGGCTTGAGTATTTCAGGTATTTCCACCAGGCTTTTTTAAGGGGATTTTACAAATTTCGAAGAACTTAAAATCGAATAAAAGAAATCACAGATTGTCTACTGCTCAACTAATAGGCTTAATTTTGTACTGAATCAATTTGAAATTTATTCTTGAAAACTCTTTGCTATTATACTTTACAAATCTACCAAAATTATCAACTATTTAACAAATTTTCATAAACAAATATAGAGTTTGGCTATTCCCAAACGAATAGGCTTAATTTTTGTTTGCAAAATCCACTCAAAATGCCTTTCGGATCATTCTTTGCTATAACGGTTTTCAAATTGACAAGAATTATTAATAATTTAAAAAAAAAGATGACTGGAGGTTCATTTTTCGGCTGCGTGTAGCACTATATCATTGGTTGAATCGATGATTTGGGATCACTATTATATTCAGTAACACTGTTCTGGTTGAATCACTTACTGGCTCACCCAGCCAAGTAGTTTCATTTCCGAAAAAAACGAATCTTCAGCAAAATAGATAAATTTTTCCGAAATCAATTCGGAATTTCTTTCCAAAATCTTTTTGCTACAACACTCAAAGAAATGTATAAGTATTATAAACTATCTAGAAGATTTTGGAAAACATGAGCCTATTCTTTGACAAATATCCAAACGTTGAATTTGTTTATGGAAACAGTTTGAACAATCGCCAAACTGCATCTATTTTGAACTAATCGTAATAAACCATAAATTTCTCTCACATTTTATACCTAAATTCTAGATTTCAATGAGCTAATCATTGCCAGTCTCGAAAAATGGCTTTTCTTCATTAATTTGTTTATTACAAGTGAATAATTTTTCCAACTATTCTCACCCACCAGAAATTAAATATAGACCATTTTAGCACAGATATAAGAGCTTCTTTGATAAATCTGACCAAGTCAACTTTCATGCAAAATAAAATATTAACTACTTAAACTAGGGTTACCTAAACGAATCGCATGTTCGTTACTCATCCCAAAATTTGTCAGAAAGTCCCTTGTTTTGGGCGGCATACCTGATGATATTTCTGTGGAAAGACAAGAAAGATTGATGAATTTGTTATTATAACAATGTATTAAAAATGGTAACATTGGAATTCTATTATGCCATTTTATTCCGTACAAGTCAGTTTCAACCTAACAATACTCAATGTATAGTGAATCGCTGCTAAGTAAAAAAAAGTACCAATGTCTGTTTTGTATGCAGATAATTTTTGAATATCAACATAAATTGTGAAATCAGAGTTTGTTGTTCTGAACAGTATATAATTCTATTAATAAAAAAAATAATAAACCTTTGATTGTAGAAAGATTAGTAAAGGAAGGCAATTGTATAAAATTTTCAACTTTATTTGAACAATGATAGAAGGATACTGTTAAGCTTTCTAATCGGTTACGACATCGACACCAACGTGATGTAATTAGAAGTAATTACTTCAGAATAAAAAAAAACTAATTATCCACTCCATCTTTTCTATCTTACTTTCAAGTCACAATCAATATTCAAGATCGTTATTTTGAGAGAAAAAAGTCAAGCGGAACTAAGAAAATGCTTATCTTGAAAACAGATTCAAATATCCTGCAAATCCTGCATTTTTTTGGTTTTTCTTCCCAAAAGATCTTTTTCTCAAAAATGTAGAAAAATTTTCAAGTTTCGATTTATGAAGAGAAAAAATCAGATTTTGCATTCGAAAATTGAAAATTTGGCAAAAAGCGACCAAAATTTAATCTTTCAAAGTATAAAGTTTCCGATAAAGATAACTATTGAACATTGATTAATATAAAAAAGTCCTAAACATGTGTCTAATTATTATAATACTTAAGTAGCAAAAAATGATATCGATAATAATTGTTCATTATCAAAGAGTTTACGTAATATATAATGTTCATTATGTGTAATAGATGTTCCAACGTACTTGTTAAGAAAATGATATTAATTTATTCCTTACTTACCAATAGAATCAAGGATAACGTCCAAGGTTAAGACGAGACTACAAAGGATCCTCATTTTTTCAAAATGTAGGGAAAACTGATTAACACAGAATTTTAGAATAGCGAAACTAATGAATTATCAAATGTTTCATGTACATATACTGTGCTGAGATATTTCTGGTCTTTCCCTTTCCGAGCATAAGTCACGTATATGGATTTTTTTGAGGGGCTTGTAGATGACGAATTTCAATTAGTATCACCTTATCAATTCAGTAGAAGTTAAACTCTCGCACGTATTTAATTATTTTATCTTGAGAGGCTTAAATCATTTATGTTCAGAGTTTAACTACTATCACCTTATTATTATTTTTTCCTTGATTTTGGGTGAATCTGGTTTTTCATCATCAGCCAGGTACTAAGTCAAGTGCCTGATAAGACGAAAATGTTATAAATTAATTTAATACGTTTGAAATCTTTTGCGATGACGTTGCAGTAGATACAAAATTAGGAGCAGTGTAGTTTTGAGATCGGCTTTTACTGATGTTGTCCTTAAACAGCGGCCACGAACGTTAAAGATGAGAGCAGTCGCCTCTGGATGCTTTCTTCGAGCTACCATGGATCACTCCATAGGTTTTTAGTCGCTTGCTTCCGGATGGTCTAGCAAATTTCTTACAATGCGACAGTTGCCTAATAAAACCGCCTTCTAAGCTGCTGCCGCTACTCTACTGATTCCTACATATTCAAGATGTTCAGTGCATCTTGCGTGCACATTAATTGTAGCCTAAATCACAATATTAGGAATGGTAGCATATTTTACATTTCTCCATATTGTCTTTACTTCATGCCCTAGCTTGCTATACTTATGAATCTTGGTTGTATAAGTTGCCTGCAAATTCTAGATGATTTGATTCGCTCGGATATAATTATGTGTCTGGATAGTAACAATCCAATATAAGATGTAGTCTTCATTTTCTAAAACGGGAACTGGAATGTATCTATAGAAAGGAATCTATTCTCTTGACAGTCCTAGGATTAGGGCAAGTTGTTGATGTATAATGCCCGCCAGATCATTATGTCTGTACGTATATCTTCTACGTATATCTTCTCTGAGCGATAACGGGACAACCATCAATAATGTGCTTGATGGATTCGTTTGTTCCTCCACATAATCAGCACCATGTGTACCATGTTCACTATGTCCAGACCTGGAGCTTTCCAGTGACTTGTCCTTTTTAAAACCGCTAAAACATCTGAACGTGTGATGCTAGTCAGCTTCATTTTCAGGTTTGTTGCTTGTTCTTGTTTTTCTAGTTGAAACCACGCAACGTCTAGATTGATTTTGTTCCTTTTTCCTCAAAGAAGCAACCAGTAGTTATTCATGACTTCCAATTGAGCGACTGCGGTGTCTTTCTAGTTATTTTGCTTTTTACTAATTTGGCGATAGAACCCTCTTTTATCTACCAGAAAGGTTCAATTTCGCTGCCTTCTTGCACTACTCTTATTGTACTGACGTAGTCTAGCAGTAAGAACATCAAACCTCTGACTTTGTAATTCTGTAATCTCATCCAATATTGCTGGGATCAATGTTTCGATATTATTATTGTTTATAAATATCTTCTCCTATAGTAATGGTAGATAGTTTCGGTTTTTTCTGAAGTTTTCCACTTTTTGAAAAATTGTTTAAACAAATGATTATTGCTTATAACTATCTTCTCTTATAGTAACGATAGATAGTTGAGATTTTTCTGAAGTTTTCCACTTTTTGTCTATTTTTTACTCCGTGATATAGTAATCAATACATATTTACTAGCATAATTGTTTCAACAATGTTTTATTGTTTATAACTATCTTCTTTTAAAGTAATGCTAGGAAGTTGCGAGTTTTTCTGAAATGTTCAGCTCTTCTTTGACTTTTTGCTTGGGAACAAATAATAAATAATCGTATTATTACATTCTCATTCTAATGAGAAGGTATTGGTTTTATGTAAAATTTGACATAGTCGGTTTTCATCAAATGTCCACGTTTTGAGACCTCCTGAGTCAGAAAAAACGATTTTTACGAAGGTGTCTGTCTGTCTGTAGTCTGTAGTCTGTCTGTCTGTCTGTCTGTCTGTCTGTCTGTCTGTCTGTCTGTCTGTAGCCACGATAACTTTCGAAAAAATGATCAGATTTGATTGAGCTTTGGCACACTTTTTTATGGCCGAAAAATAGAGAACGAGTTCGTTAACCAGCTATTTTGGATGAAAATCCAAAAAGTGAGCACATTTTGAAAATTTTTGAGACCACTTTTTTGGAAGATTTGAAAATTCTATGTACGGTTATTAGTATTACTTAAAATGACGAACAAAATATTCTTATGGCTTTTCGTGATAAAAAAAAAATTACTGGAGTTATAGCATTTTCAAAATTCCAAAAAACAAACGAAAATGAACATTTTAAGCCGAAAAACGCACGATATGAAAAAAAGTCAAGAGGAGAAAAACGTTGATTCCTGAACACCCTATAATATTTTCATGACAACTTTTTGAATTTGTCGAAAAATAAAAAATTCAAATTTTGATCGCACAAAAAATTAATGAAAAATCAAAAAAGCCATTTTGCTGTAAAACTATGCAAGATACCAGAAAAGATCATCTCACCAAAATTGTGCACCTAAAAAAGATCTACAAATTTCTTATCATTCACTTTTTGATATGACGCGTAGTTTTTGTTTTATTCGTAAAAAACAGCATTGAAAAT
Organism: Andricus curvator; assembly: GCA_932195095.1. Classification (NCBI taxonomy): domain Eukaryota; kingdom Metazoa; phylum Arthropoda; class Insecta; order Hymenoptera; family Cynipidae; genus Andricus; species Andricus curvator. The sequence continues at coordinate 61,256 of CAKNYM010042111.1, read as the reverse complement.
AGAAAAATCAAATTTTCAGACGAATATTACCAGCTACGAAAAAATGACCGAAACAAAATTTGTTCATCCATGGAAGAGGTACAAATTTATTGTGACTCATGTTTCGATAGGATGCGTGGTTTTTGTTTTATTCGTGAAAATAACATTGACAGTAAAAAAAATCAAAGTTTTGAAAAAACAATGCAAGGTACGAAAACATATAAATGAACAAAAATTGTGCATTCAAAAAAGACTTACACACCCGTAATCAATTTTTGTGGTAAGAATATATTCAAAATGAAAAAATTAACTTTTTTGATAAACGGCACAAGCTAAAATAAAATGTTAACTAATAAAATTTGTCGCCTCAATTATATCATTACTTTCCATTTGAAATCAAATACAAATTTAGTAATTTGTATGTGAAGAACATATAACACGAAGCACAAAGTGCGCGCTCAGTGTATTTACCAAATCGCACGCCGTAAGTGCGCTCCAACTTTTTTGTTTCTATCATACGGTTCAAATGATTTTCAAATCAAATATCGAGCGCGAAGCGCGAGTGTCTGGATGAGAATGTGTTCCTTAAGGTCGATAGAACCTTGAGTAAATAAAGTTCCTTTTCAGTCTAAAATAAAAATAAATTTAACAATCACTTAATATGTAGAGGTTTTGATAATTTTATAATATTTGCAAACAAACTTTTTCTTTTCATCGAAGTCGAACACGAAGTTCAAAAATCTAGAGGAGCCTAGCGTAAAGCGCGATGCAAATACGCCCGAGCGCGTAGCGCGAGGTGAATACATAATCGAGCGCGAAGCGCGAGATAAATATATGATCGAGCGCGAAGCGCGAGATCCAACAGTCGCGCGCCCTAGGCGCGCTCAAACTTGCGAGCGAAGCGAGCCGCGCGCGAAGCGCGCCATGAGAATGTGCCCGCGAAGCGGGCAGATTTTTATTAATTTAAACAAAGAGGCTTTTAGTGACTTCTTCAGGGAAAATTCCCGTTTAGCATGATCCATATAGAAAATTTGAAAAGTATTTCAAATATCTATTATATGTCAATTATCTAAGAAAAGATAATTATAAATAATAATCAATAGTTTTTAAGTATTGTCTGAATTAAAAATGGTGTGTTAACTTGCATCAATTATTAACTTACTGAGTGTAAAGTCGACAAGAAGTTAAAAATTTCAGAAAAACCCGCAACTATCTAGCTTTAATATATGATTAACGAAAAATTTGAATTTGCATGCAAAAAGGATGAGAGAAATTGTCTACCACAAAAGATAAACTAATGACAAAATACATAAATTTTTAACCAAATATTTAAACTTTCAACTGAATAAGGTCCATTTCAACAAAGAAGTTGAATTTTCAAGTAAAAAAATTAATTTTTAAATAAAATTATGAATGGTTAATCAAAAATGTAATGGTTGATATTTCCAAATATTTTAGCTTGAAACCACGTAGAAGTAGTTGGATTTTCGAACAAAAAATATGAATTCTGGGTCAAAAATGTAACAGTAGATATTTTAAGCGAAAAATAGTTTGATTTTCAAGAAAATAGTTAATTGAAAAAAATTACTTTTCAACCATAAAAGAATTTTTAACGAAAGTGTTGAATTGTCCACCATAAAATATGACTGACGCAATAGTTGAATTTTTAACAAATTAATTAAACTTCTAACAAAATGGTTGAGCTTTTCACCAAATAGCTAAATTTTTAACATACAAACATAAATTTTCAACCAAGAAGAATTACATTTCACCAAAAAGATCAATTTTTTAACAAAATACGAATTTGGAAAAAAGACATGACTTTTCAAGCAAATAGTTGAATATGGACCGAAAAAAAATAATTTTTTGAACAAAAATACAGTAGTTAAATTTCAGTTAAAAAAAAAAATCTTTTCAAGAAAATGAGGACGAATTATCCACCATTTGAATTTAACAAAAAATAGTAATTATCAACAAAATAGTTGAATACTCATTTTTTGAGGAATTTTCAATCCACAAAGATTTGTCACTAGAGAAGGTAAAAAATAATCTTCAACTGATTGTTGAATTTTTTCACCAAGACGAGTAATTTTCTAAAAAAACACTTGAATCTTGAACCCAAAAATATAAATTTTCAACAAAAAAGATCATTTTTAAAAAAACAGTTGAATTTTCTACAAACATATTGGAATTTTCAACAAAAAAATACGAATTGTAAACAAATCAGTTGAGTTTCTAATCAAAAAGAATAATTTGTTGACAAAATTGGTGCATATTCAAAAAAATAACAGAATTTTCACCAAAATAGGAAAATTTTCAAAAAAGTACAAAACTTTGCAACAGATAGTTGAATTCTCAACCAAAAAGATCAATTTTCAAACAAAAATGGATTAGTTAATATACTTGAATAAAAAAAAAAAAATTTCTGACCAAATAGCTAAATTCTCAAGTACAAAATGATGAGTTTTAATAATGTTGTTCGACTATAAACCAAGTAGTGGAATTTTCAACCAAAAAAGATGAATTCTAAACAAAATTTAATAGTTGATATTTTAACTGAATCGAATTATGACAATAAAAAGTTGTACTATAAGACTGATTATTAAAATATGATAAATAACCATGAAGTTCCTTATTTTCAGAAAAATTCATCAATATCATAGGTCCATCGATTCGCCTCGAGGGAAAAAATCTTTTATATTCTTACATCAACTTTGAATTATAAATATTTGACAAAATTCTGGCATCCGATTTTAAATACTAGCTGACAAATCAATCCGTTTAATTTGATCAATTTACAATTGAATAAATTTTAAAATATTTTAAATTGTAGCGAATATAAAGCTTTCTCCACAAGGAAGAAAAAATTAGAGGTTTATGTCATTGTTCACCGTAAATACAAAATTAGGGTTTTTTTCAATGGCTTCGACTGACCTCTATGAAATTTAATCATCTTTAATTTCAAAGATGGATCTTGGAAGAGGTTAGGGATAAACTAAAGTTATTTCAAGTTAAAAAATGAGCAGTCTTAAAAGCGATTTCAAAACCAAGAAAAATATTTCCATCGTTAATTGAAAGTAATTTTTGAGCATAAATGAAAGAGAACTTAAAAAAATTATTTCAGGTTGAAAATTGCTTACTTAACTATAGTTATGTTGGGCTTTATGTGTTTGCTTTCTATTCAGATAAGAATTGAAACTAAAAGAAAATGGCCATGTAGATAATTTCAGACGGTAGTATAATATTCCCCCTAAAATATTTTCGTAGGCGAATAAGGAGAAACTTTTTCATCTGTTTCTGAAAAAGACTGACTAGAGCATTGAGTGAAGATTGAAGCCTCAAGAATCATATTACATTGACTTTTTACTGTAATCACCACTTACATGTAAGATTTCGATCCGACTTTGGATCACAAAAAATGCGTTTTATAGTTTTACATTTTCTCAATTGAAATTATAGTATAGAGGATTCTAGTTTAATGGGGGTTTACATGCTTTATTATAAAACCATTCGTGATACGACGGTTAGCACCTACTGGAATGTCATTAATTTCTTCTGGGTACATTGGGGCAATCGTGCCGCTTTCCATGTTTATTTTAGTACGTTTTATAGAGTTATACCTTCTTTTGTAAATTCCAACAAGAGTATCATGACTTGTCAATATTGCAACGATGTCACCACTGAATGTTGATAATACAACTTGTTCTTGGGCGATGATAGATCCATGCGTATTCTTTCCTGTTCTTATTTTTATTGATTCATCTTCAGGAAAAGTATATCTTCGAAGTTCATATATCCGGTGCGGATTCGAAAGAGGAATTAGCCGAACAGACTTAAGGTATTCTATTCCACATCCATTTCCATCAGGAGAAGGAAGCCTTATGGGAAGAGTTATGGACGCGGCAGGAAGAACCCTAGACCTGGCAGGCGGCGAGTGAGACCTGAGGCGAAGGTGAGACTCGGCAAGATCAAGAGGCTTCTCAGGAGAATGATCAGTATTAGGAGACTTCGACCTGGCACGAAGTGTAGGCTCGGCAGGAGAGGTTGAATTCTCAGAAAAATAAGGTCTGCCACGAGGAACACCAGGAATAGGTGCGCCGTTTGTTAAGCAGTCAAACTGTGAACCCAATTCTGCAAACAAGAAAGAGAGGATTCATTTTTTTGAGTACTTTAGGCACATTGCTGCTTTCAAATTTCATTTACTGATAATCTCATAAAAGATTGAATTATTAGTGGAATTCGAAATGCAGATTTAAAAAAATCAATTATTATTAGGAGTACACAACTTGCATTTGAGAAAATGTATTAACATCTATAGATTAAGATTGCCGAAATATCGTGTAGTAATTGCTTATTTCATTAGATAAACAGGAAGAGTTTACAAAGTTCAGAAAAATTGTTATGTGGGGGAAGCTTATCAGTGTCTTCTGGTTCTATTATATTCACCAATAGAATGAAGGATGATTGCCAATTTAAAGACCAGAGTAGAAACGACCATCATTTTTTTCAAGTAGAGTAAAAACTGATTAAGTTTTCAATGCAGAATGTCGTTAATATTGTAACGAAGGAGTATTCTAGTGCTTCACTGTAGATTATATAATATTTGAGATAGTCGTTATCTCACAGATTAGAGGCTAAAATTAATCTTCTGACATATTTACATTCCATTAGAGTCAGTTTTAAGGATAAATATGAAATTACTCGATTCGTTTGAGTTGTGTCCCTTGTTGACTTTACATCTGAAGAAGCGGCTATAAATAAGGAACTATCATAAATTTCCGCGTAGAATGCACTCCAAAGAGATGATAGTTGACATTAATTAGCGAATTAATTGCCGAATTGTCGACATAGCATCCCTTATTCGCCAAAATAAATTTAACAGCAGACACAGGGTTTGAAAGTCGCAATGGGCTTTGATGTTACGGCGCAGTCCCATGAAGGACATGGAGGTTGATTAGCAGAATAGTGGAACAGTTTTGATCAATGAGGTGATTGCACAAATCAGGGCACGAAACCTTTGAGGTTGGACTCGAGCTTAAAAGGTTTCTTCCAGATTCGGGTCCGGACCCGGACCTCTCAAATAATCAAGGGTCCGGGTACGAACCCAGACCCTACGGCTAAACAGATGAATTACTGAACGTAATATTTTAACCACATAATCCAAAGGAATTTGTCGACAGAAAAATTCGTTTTTTTATGTCAGTCTGTTTAATTGGAAACCTCATGATAACTGCAGCCATATCCATAATTAGTTGATAAATTTGATGATTTCCTTAAACAAATTCAATGAAGGCATGCATTATTTGGTAATTTCTCTATGGAAATACTCTACTTTTTCAATGTCAGTGTTCTTATTAAGCTGCACCATAATAATTCAGCTTGGATTTCTCTATTCATTTTTTTTGTATTGCACTCTCAAATTCATCTCAAATATTCCTGGAGCATTCTTAGATTGTTTTTTGTTATTCTGAGGCTACGGCAACAAAAAATGACGATAACACTGAGATCATTTGCATTTTGCGGTACTATAAAAGATAACAAGAAGTATCATCGTCAAAGACAGTTAGTAATTTGAATTCGTCTTTATTTTTAACAACATTTGTTACTAGACCAATACGTTACTGCTGTTCAGAAATCAATCATAGGCGATTATCAGATTCCTTCATAAGAAATTTATTCTACGTACGTTGAAGCACCTAATATTTTCTTTTTCCCTTTTACGGCATTTTCGGCTGCGCGTCAGAGTTCAATGGCAGATATGGCTGCAAAGTAAAGTTGCAACGGCAGCTAAATGGCACTTGTGGATGCGCAGTGCAGTTACATGGCAATCACGGATGCGCAGTATAGTTACACGGCACTTATAGCTGCTCAATGAGGTTAGGGGTTACTTTTAGGTGACCAGTGAAGTGACATAGTCCTTACATCTGCGGAGCAGAGCCTAATGGCGCATATAGCTTCGCAGTAAAAATACAATGCACTGAAGCTGCGCAGTAGAGTTACATGGCACTTACCGATGTGCAGTTGTGACATGGCACTTATGACGCGGAGTAATGTTAGAAGTTCCTATAGTTCCTATATCCATAGTCTCATACAGACATTCCCCTCATTCTTTCATCGGTCTGCCTCTGGATACGCTACCATTTTCTTTATCTATGTATACTTCTTCGTCAGACTTTCCTCCTTCATTCTCTCAAAATGCCTAAACCATTTAGACAAATTTCTTTCACTCTTGTCAAACAGTGTCTCAAATACACAACATTCTTTGAGAATCCTCTCATTATTGACTTTGTCCATTAGAATTTTACCGCACACATTGCACAGGTATTGCATACTAACCATACCTGCTACCATACAGCACAGTGGGTGCAAGTATAGAATTATGTTTCGCTCTTTTAACTTTATTTGTTGAAATGTCAGAAACATGTCTACTAGGGGCCATTCAACGTAGAATTTCATAAGTCTTTAAAAAAAAAACAAAAAGCAGGGCTCTTTTCAACTCAGTTATTGTGTTTCAAAGTCATAATTGATTTTAAGACTCATCTGTATGTACGTTCTCATCATTCATGATTAAAAAATGTATTAGATTCGTCCGAAATTTCACAAATCAGTCTTTTCACGGATCTTCACGTTTTGAGACCTCCTGAAGCTAAAAAACAATTTTTGGCGATGGCGTCTGTTTTTCTGTCCGGCGATCGTCATTTGTAGATGATATTTAGTTACGAAATAATGATTTTAAAGCATATCTTATGAATATTTTACAACATTTTTTGTACATACTCGTTCTTATCTTACTTGACTTTCTAAAATCGTGCCTCGGCAGAGATAACTTTGGCAAATTAACACAAACGATTGATTCACATACATATAAAATTGTTTTCATATGAAATTAGTCACAAAAATGGACAGAGACGAATATTTTTGGACAAAATTAGCTATAAACATGTTATTGAATTATATCAACTATGTGAAACCCCGTCTTCGGGAAAATTCGCCTTATACGTTCTGATAGTACTGCCAAGACTTTGATAAAAAAAATTTTGAAATTTCAAATTCATTTTTTGTCATTCTCACTATATTTAATGAATAAATCTCAACCTTTAAAAAAAAGATCTTTTTCACTGTAATCTATTTGTGACATTTGTTTGTTAGACATAATTAAAATTGAAAAAAAGTGCACATCTAAAACAAGTTCTAAGAAAAATATAAAATCAAAAAAAAAGTTGAGTGTAGTTCCGAAAGCGTCGGACCTCGAATTTTTCTTAAACTACGAATTCGTATGTATATTGACGCGCTGATTACGAATATGATAGTGAAAATTAGCGCAAATTTCATTTCCATGGAAAAAACCATAAAAAACGTATAAAATCATGGCTTTTTCCATTCATTTCCATAAATAATGGAAATTTTTAAAAATATTTCAGACCAAAGCTATTTGATGTTGAAAATGGAAAATCACAAACTCATCGAAATCATAGAAGTAATGTAGATCACCCCTATGATGTAAGGCACCCCAGTGATATGTAGCAGTAATACTTTAAGGAATATGATAATTTTATCGTAGAATAGAAATAGGAAGTCGAGTTTTTCCCCAATTTTTGGACCCGTTTCTAATTTTTCTGCTAAGACTAGGCAATAATATATTAAATTTAACAGGAATAATTGTTCAAACCATTTATTATTATTTATAACAAAATTCTCTTAGAATAGTGTTAGAAAGTTGCGATTTTTTCTAAAAATTTTCATTTTTTGTCTACTTTTTAATTAGATTGAAATTGTAATTATAGGGGTTGACAAATATAATTCTTGAAACAATTTATTATTATTCATAATAATATTCTCATTGAATAATGCTATAAAGTTGCGTTTTTGTCTAAAATATTCAACTCCATGCCCACTTTTTATTTGGAGATAGGTAATAATTAATTAAATTCAACAAACGTAATTGTTTTAGCAAATTATTTTTATTTGCATTTGTAGGGGAAAAGGATGAGATTTCTGCCATAAAATATGAATTTTCAAAACAAAAAGACCACTTTTCATGAAAATAGTTAAATTTTTAACCCAGAAGATAAACGATCTACCACACAGGACAAACTATTAACGAAAAACATAAATTTTTAATCAAATAGTTAAACTTTCAACTGAAAAACCTCAATTTCAACAAAAAACGAAAGAACTAAATTTTCAGGTAAAAAAAACTGATTTTTAAATAAAATGATGAATTTTCAATTGCAAATGTAATAGTTGTTATTTTTAAATATTTCAGATTTAAACCAAGTATAAGCAGTTGAATTTTCGAACAAAAAAGATAAATTCCTAGTCGAAAATGTAATAGTTGATATTTCAAGCGGAAAATATTTTTCTTCTCAATAAAATATGGTTAAATTCAACGAAAAAAGACGAGCTTTTAACAAAATATTTGAATGTTCACCAAAATAGTTGAATTTTCAAAAAAATAGTTGATTCAAGAAAAAGACTTTCCAACCATAAAAGATGAATGTTTAATCCAACGAGAAGAATTTTTAACAAAAGAGTTGAATTTTTGACCCTAAAATATGACTTTGACACAATGGTTGAAGTTTTAGCAAATCAATTAAACTTTTAATAAAATGGGGAAATTGTTCAATTGTTTTTGTTGTTGTTGAATTTTTGAATTTTCAAGCCAAAAAGAGCAATTTTCTACAAAACAGTTGTATTTTCAACACAAAAAAGTAAATTTTCGAAAAAAAGATCATTTTTAACCAAACCGTTGAATTCTGTACAAAAATATTAGAATTATCAGCACAAGGAGACGGATTTTCAACGAAGAAGTTGAATTTCTAATCAAAAAGGATAATTTTTCAACAAAATTGGTACACGTTTGAAAAAATAACTAAATTTTTGCCAAAAAGGCAATAAATTTTAAAATATTTTTAATTGGAGTGAATATAAAGCTTCCTCTACAAGGAAGCAAAAATGATGGGTTCATGTCATTGTTAAAAGTGCATTGTTAAAAGTGATTTGAAAAACAAAGATGAATATTTCTATCGTTAATTGTAAGTAATTTTTTAACATAAATGAAGGCAAACCTTAATGAAATATCCATTTCAGGTTGAAAATTGCTTACACAACAATAGTTATTTAATGATTCATGTTTTTGCTCTCTCTTTAGGTAAAAGTTCCAATTGGAAAAAATAGCCGTGTATATAATTTTAGACGGTGGTATAATATTCCTCCTAAAATGTTTTCGTAGGGGAATAAGGCAAAGCTTTTTCATATGTTTCTCAAAAAGGCTGACTAGGGCATTGAGGGAAGATTGAAGCCTCAAGAATCATATTACATTGGCTTTTTACTGTAATCACCACTTACATGTAAGATTTCGATACAACCGCGGATCACAAGAACTCTGTTCTATAGTTTCACAATTTCTTGATTGAAAGCACAGCGAAGAGGATTGTAGTTTAATGGGAGTTTACATGCTTTATTATAAAACCCTTCGTGATATGGCGGTTGACACCTACTGGCGCGTCATTAATTTCTTCTGGATTCAGTTGGGAAATCGTGCCGCTCTCCATGCCGATTTTCAAACGTTTCATACAGCCATCAATTTTCTTATACATTCCAACAAGAACATTATAACTCTGCAATATTGCCAAAACGTCATCACTGGATGTTGACAATACAATTTGTTCTTGGTTGGGGATAGGCCCATACCTATTCCTTGCTTTTCTGATTCTAATTGATCCATCGTTAGGAAAACTGTATTTTCAAAGTTCATATATCCGGTGCGGATTCCAAAGAGAAATTAGCCGAATAGATTCAAGGTATTCCATTCCACGTCCATTTCCATCAGGAGAAGGAAGCATTAGAGAAAGAGCCATGGAACTGGCAGGAAGAAACCTAGACCTGGCAGGCGGCGAGTGAGACCTGAGACGAATGTGAGACTCGGCAGGAGCAAGAGACCTCTCAGGAGAATCATCGGCATCAGGAGACTTAGACCTGGCACGAAGAGTAGGCTTGGCAGATGAGGTTGAATTCTCAGGAAAATAAGGTCTGCCACGAGGAACACCAGGAATAGGTGCGCCATTTGGTAAGCATTCAAACTGTGAACACAACTCTGCAAACAAGAAAGAGAGGATTTCCTTTTTTAAGTATGTTACTCTCAGAACATTTTACAAATTTCAAAGAATTTCTAGAGAACTTTAGGGAATGAGTTTAATCTACTTTATTTCATAGGGATTTTGAATGATTTTTTGTGGGACAGAGTCTAAAGCGATTTTTAAAATCCTCAACTCTAAGATTTTGAACTCTACTCTTGATTTGTGGATTATTCAACGAATGTGTCTATCTGTCTGCCTGTGCGTGTTAGTGTATTAGTGTGTCTGTAGATTTTTAGTTTGTTAGCACGATGACTTTCAAAAGAATTGACATATTTTGGATAAAAATTCGAAAAGTGAGCGCATTTTGAAACTTTTTGAGACCACTTTTTTCAAAATGCAGAAATTCTATTCACGTTTCTTAGTAGCACTCCAAAAGGCAAACAATTTATCACTATGACTATTTTTTATTTAAAAAATTACAGGAGTTGTAGCATTTACAAAATTCCAAAAACCAAACCAAAATGAACATTTTAAGCCAAACAACGCACGATATAGAAAAATATCAGATAGGGAAAAACATTTTGAACACCCTACAAGATTATGACAGAAACTTTTTGAACTTTCTTGAAAATTCGAAAATTCAAATTTAGACCAAAAAAAAAATAATAAAAAAATCAATTTCGCGGTCAAACTATACAAGATACGGAAAAATATGTATCAACAAAAATGGCGTCTTTAAACAAGATCTGCAAAATTATTTGCAATCACTTTTTGATAGGACGCGTATTTTTTTCTTTTATTCGCAAAAAAGCTGCACTAAAAATAGAAAAATTGCATTTTTAGATAAACGATGCAAGATACGAAAAAAATAAAAACACAGCATTTGTTTACTCAAAAAGAGCTAATAATTTGTTATTAATTATTTTTTGATGGGATGCGTATTTTTTGTTCTAATCAAAAAAGATCTACAATTTGGTTAGCGATTACTTTTTGATGAGATACGTGGTTTTTTGGTTGAGGATTGAACTATTTTGTTGAAAATTCGTCTTTCTGGTGGAATTAATTATATTTTATTTGAGAATTCACCTTTTTTATTGGAACCTTAACTTCTTAGTAGAAAGTTACTCTTTTTGGTTGATAATTCATCACTTTACTTGAAAATCCTATTTTTTATTAATTTAACTATTTTCTTTGAATCTTTTTTGTGAAAATTAATTTTTTTAACTGAAAATTTATTTATTCCATGTTTGGTTGAAAATTTATCTTCTTCAGTTTAAAGCTCAATTATTTGGTTGAGAATTCTTCTATTTTGTTGAAAATTAAACTTTTATGGTATAAAATTAATATTGCTGGTTGAAAATTCATTTTATTGGTTGAAAATTCAACTATTAGGTTGAAAATTCCTTCAAAATTTCAAATACTTGTTAGATAATTTTGAAAATTTGATTAAAAATTAATCTTTTTTGGTAGAGAATTAACCTTCTTGGTTGAAAATTCATCATTCTGGCTAAAAATGTATCTCTTTGATTGAAAATAAGAAAGTTAAAAGCCACATTAAAAATTAAAAAATTTAATTTTTGGACAAACGACACAAACTATGGAAATAATAAACTGACAAATACTGCTCATCCAAAAAAGAGCTGGAAATTTTTCCTAAATATTTTTTTGATAAGACGCGTAGTTTTTGTTTCAATCGTAAAACATAACATTAAAAATAAATTAATTAAATTTTTTTGGAAAACGACACAAGGTACGGAAAAAAATTATTAACCAAAAGTTGTTCACCCAAAAAGATCTCAAAATTAGTTATTGATAATTTTTAGATAGAACAAGTAGATTTTATTTTATTCGTAAAAGACAAGATTAGAAATAATTAAATTAAACTTTTGGGAAAACGACATAAGGGACGAAAAAAAAAATAAAAGACAAAAGTTGTACAAGCAAGGAAGATCTACACATTTGTTATCAACTCTTGTGATAAAAATATATTCAAAATTAAAAGTTACCTTTTTGGAAAAAGGACACAAGCTACAATAACATCTCATTTCACAAAATTTTTCGCCTTAAGTATATCTACAAATTCTCTCAAAACCACTTTACGTTAGGATGCGTATTTTTAGTTTAAAATGTAAAAAATAGCATTGAAAATAAACAAATCAAATGTTTGAAGAAACGAGACAAGGTCCAATAAAATGTTTAATAACAAAATTGTTTTTTTATAGTATGCGCACTTTTTCAATCATAAAAACAAGACAATGAAAATACGTATGTTTCAATACCAATGCATATTATGAAATGTAATAATATCAATTTATTTAAATAATACATTTTTCAGAGTAGCTGAGAATATAATTTAATGCAAAATATGAAACAAATATTAAATTAATCATGATAAATAAAACTTGTACTTTATTTTTCAATATCTGAATAAGCAATTTCAGGCCGAGGTACATAAATAAATGTAATATGCATATGATATAAAACTGTTGAACATAATATAGAAAAGTTCAGATTTTCTTTAAAATCGAGTGCGAAGCACGAGATACGTCATGAGAATGTGATCGTTAAAGCCGAAGGAGCTTGTAACGTGCCACTTAGCCCGTAAGGTATTAGCAATAAAGTTATTCTCCGTATATAAGATAGTAACAATAATGCAGTCGCATATATAGAATAAGACAAGCCTAGCGCGCGAGAATAGCGCCAGGCAGCACTCAACGCGTTCAGCGAGCCCCACTCCGACCAGAGGTACGAACCACGTAGGCAAGCGCCGCCAATCACAGGCACCGCTGAACCCCACCGGGGCCTGCCCGGCAATTGAAGGTAGGGAGAAGAGGATATAAGGACACG
>CAKNYM010042111.1:28811-48341 GCA_932195095.1 Andricus curvator | reverse complement strand
CTGGAGAGACAGCTCGAGGATTCCCGGAGAACCCTCATTAGCGAAAAGCCCCCTCACGAGAGCGCCGCTCATCCAACAGGGGGTGAAGCTTCTTACCAGCTTTAACAAAAGAGAATCCACAATCACCAAATTACAGTTGTTTATGCTTCGACCTTTAATTTTAAAAGTTCTGTGCACAAATGTGAGGGAAATACAACGACCGAGCGCGTAGCGCTAGATAAATATATTATCGAGCGCGAAGCGCGAGAACCAACAGTCGCTAGCCTTTTCTAAATTTTGCTTTGATATCAGTTTACTTTTTAGAGAGAGTTTTGTAACGAATTGCCACGCAGTAAGGCAAAAAATTACCTGTGGACAAATCAATCTTTAGCCTTAGCCGGTGATTCGCCATTTTTTACCAGCTGTTATCAACGCTACAGGCCACAACCAGGGTCATTACGACACTGGTCGTGACTAGAGTCGTGGAATAATGGGCTCCGGTATTTTTGCTTAACGAATGAAATCACTCGAATGAAATCACTCGACGAGAAATAAAAATTTCTTCTTCATTAGAGACAATGGAGACTGCTACCAATGACGTCAACAGGCCAGGGACTCCCTCAGCAACTCTAAAGCCCGGGGTCAACGAGGCCATAATAAAATCGGTGACAGAAGTGCAAGAGGCGTCCCTTAAGCACATGACTGCTTTATTTGAAAAGTTTCAGAGTAAGTTAAATACATCAATTAATATCATGAAGGATAATATCATTCAAAACTCTCGACGCATGACGACGGTTGAAACGACTGTTGCAAGTAATGTTACGGAAATTCAAGAGCTTCAGGAAGTGACGAAGAAACTCTCAGTTACTGAAAACAAATTGACTTCCCAGGTGGCGCACTTGGAGAGCAAATGCAATTTCTTGGAGCAGGCTTCTCTAGCCAATGTTGTAGAAATTCATGGTTTTCCTTTCAAACAGGGGGAGGACCTTCCAGCTGTTATGAATAAAATTGCGGTCTCAGGTCAGTCTCGACCTCCGATTATAATTGCTCAATTTAGTCAGCAAGAGACTTGTTTTCGTCTTATTGAGAAACGTAAGAAGAAGCGAGATTTTTCTACGAAAAATATTGGCTAGTCTGCTGGGGAGGAATGCATCCTGAAAATTAGAGAAACTCTTACCAAATACAATGGTCTTATATATAAGGAGGCTTTAAACTTGAAAAAAGCTAAGAAGATAAAGTTTCTATGGATCTCTGGTGGCAAGATCTTTTGCCGTAAGGAGGAAGGGTCGCAGAGAATTATACTTTCTCATCTTCAGGATCTTAATGGATTTCGCTAGCAATCACTGTATGGACGTAGGATCATTTTTGAGAACTATATCGTCATTCTAAGTAAATATCCTGTTTTAAAGAACTTTATTTTGGTTTCTTACTACTTGTTTTTGGATTCTACCTTTTTCTATTCATTCCTACTTATGCGTACTCTGTTTGGCATATTTTGGTTAGTGGTAAATCCAATTGCTACATGGAGGTATTTACTACAATTTACTATTGGGTCATGCGGAAAGAAATGTTTCATTTTTTATAAAAAGGTATATTTCGTTTATGCGTGTATCTTTTATTTTATTTCATCTTTGCATATTTACGGTATGGCTTCTCACACTACATGTACTACAGATTTTCGGTTTATATATGTCCTCTTTCGAGTAGTCTGGCTTGTTTTGGTTATTATCTTTTACTGTAACTCTATACTTTACTACGAGCTTCGTCTTCTGGAAAATAATAACATATATCGGGATTTGAACTGTTCATTCATCTCATGGACAAGTTAAGATTTTGCCACGATAATGCTCAGTCTCTTTCGGCACATTTCCTTGAGTTTAAATACTATTTTAGTACGTGTTCATACCAAATCATCGCAGTGTCTGAAACTTGGCTTAAGCCTGATATCCCTTCGAGTGCAATGTTTTTGGAGGGTTACATGTCCACAGGCTAATTATCCTGTCGCTGACTTTCTGTTTGTTGATGTGTATTTCGGGGGGGATTGTTTGCTAATTGGGTTTATTTATAAACCTCCTAACGCTAACTATGGTAAAGAACGTGAATCAGACATATTTACACTTACTCCTAATTATAATAGCATAATACTTACTGGAGATTTGAACACAAATTTGAATTCGAATACTAATCTGACTAAACATTTGAAATCTGTAATTTACTCCGCGGGACTTTCTACAGTGCCACAAGATTCTATGCATCGCTCTAATTTTACTAGTACACGCATAGACTTAATTATTGTAGATGACCTTGAAAAAGTACTATCCTATTCACAGCATGCAATTCCGTTCTTTTCTAATCATGATCTTATCAACATTGAGTACCAAATGTCCAGTAATCTCCCTCCTAAACCTACTCCAACACTGACTTGAAATCTTACACTAATCAATGAACAAGAGTTTCAGGATCATTTAATATCATATGATTGGCCAAATTTATCCTCAGTTCGTGACGTGAATACAAAGGTAAACGGTGTAATTACCATTTTGACTCATGCATTTAAGGAATTCGCGCCTTTATATGTACCACGTTCTCGAAGAGAAACGGCCCCATGGATTACTACAGAAATAGGAGAATTGATGAAAAAAAGGGACACGAAACATAGATTAGCAAGAAGAACCAGGAATAGTAGTACATATACAAGCGGAATTTCGCAAGCTTCGGAATCTTGTGCAGACGAAAATTAGGGACTCTCACAACCAATTTAACTTTAACGCAATCAGAAATAAAAACAAAAAAGAAAATATTTTTCATCCTCTCAGGCTCTTGCGTTTAATTCCACCTAAACAGGAATATCCTGCAAACTTTTGATGAACATGATTTCTTTTTTCTGATATTACTCCTGAGACTTTCCTTAAGGAAGCAATGGAAGCTAATTCTAATGCGATCGGTATGGATGGAATATGGATAAAAATGATCCGGTTAGCTCTTGCAGTTATCTTCCCAATATGATTGGAGATTTATAATGCATCTTTACAAAGTGGTATTTTTCCAAATATATGGAAAAAGGCACTAATACAACCGATACCTAAAATCACCAGTCCTAATTCCACTAAAGACTTCCGGCCAATTTCTATCTTTAATGTGTTATCAAAGCCACTTGAACGGATGGTGCATAGACAACTAACAAATTTTCTAGATACTAATAAATTATTAGACCCTATGCAATCGGGCTTCAGAGCCAAACATAGTACACTTTCAGCGTCCCTAAAAATCACTACTGATGTTAAGCTGGCGATCGATAAAGAAGAGATTACGGTTGTGGTACTTTTTGATTTTTCTAAGGCTTTTGACACAGTGAACCACAGTTGACTTTGGAAAAAATCTCAAATCTTTCAAAATGTCCAATTCAGTAATAAAGTGGTTTGCTTCCTATTTAAGTAATCGTTCACAAAGTGTGAAGACTAGTAATGCTGATATGTCTGAATGGGTGGAAGTTAAGAGTGGAGTTCCGCAGGGGTCCACACTTGCACCTACGCTTCTTAACTTGTATACCTCTGATATTGGAAGTGATCTAAAATTTTGTAAGTATCTTAAATACGCCGATGACTTCGAATTGTACCTTTCCGGACCTGCTGCAGAATTGAATAGACTTCTCAGTCAGACCCAAGAGGACATAGATCGGGTGGTGCTTTTGGCTGAAAATAACGGTCATGCTTTAAATCCAGCTAAAACTAGCGCTATTATTATTGGGCCTTCGGCTTCTCCCTCTGTGGATGCACTCGCTCACCTCCCTCCTTTGAGGGTTGGTAATTTTACTATTGTTTTTCAAGAATCGGTCAAGGATTTAGGATACTTGCTCAACCGTACTCTGTCTTGGAAAGAGCATGTAATGGCTATTTCTCGGAACACCTACAGAATTCTACAGCAATTAAATAAAAACAAGGACTCCTGACCTACCTCAACTAGGATTCTACTAGTTAAGAGTTTAATTCTAGCGGGCTTCGATTACGGATGTATTGCTTATGATGATATAACGGACGAACTGAATGGAAAGCTAGAACGGGCACTAAATGCATGTATCCGTTTTATATACAATTTACCAAAAAATGAACACATTACTCTCTATCGGGAGAGAGCTGGGTTTTTGCCCGTGGCTAAAAGAAGACAATTTTTTATGGGCAATTTGCTCTTTACAATGTCTAGAAATGAAGCTCCTCAGTATTTACTTGAATATATTACTTTAGTTGATAAAAATCATCCCAATCATGCCAGACTCCGTGAGAGGAACTTAGCATTAAAAGTACCAAAGCACAGAACATGTAAACTCCAAAGATCGTTTAAGGTTAGGGGGTCACGTCTATGGAATAGAATACCACTAATTATCAGGAAAGCGCCCTCTTATTATCATTTTAAAATTGAATTTTTCAAGTATTTATTCAATGATTCAAATAATTTACTTGAAATTACCCATTGGTAATAAATTTAGTATTATGTTGACCTTTCAGTACTAATATAGTTTCTGATTTTATTAAACACATATCGTATAATTACAACACTACTATGTACTTCAACCTATAACATTTTGATTCTAACGGCCTATGTTCAATATTGATTGATAGTAATAATTTACTTTTAAATACACATGTTTAGTTACTGTGCCACGATCCTAGTTTTAAGTATATTATCATGTATATTTTGTTCCTTAGAGGGCTATTTAGCCCTAGGGACTTTTTTAATAAATTACAAATTACAACCGCTGCTTTCAATTTTTATTCACTGATAATCTCATTAAAGATTGAACTATTAGCGGAATTCGACATGCAGATTTAAAAAAATCGATTATTATTAAGAGTAATTGCCTATCTCATTGGATAAATAGGAAGAGTTTACAAAAGTCAGAGAAATTGTTATATGGCGAAAGCTCGTAAATATTTTTTAGTACTATTATATTTACCAATAAAATTGAGGATGATTGTCAAGGTAAAGACCGGAATATAAATGACCCTCATTTTTCCAAATAGAGGAAAAACTGATTAAGTTTTTATTACAAAATGTCGTTAATATTGTAACGAAGGAGTATTCTAGTGCTTCACTGTAGATTATATAATATTTGATATAGTCGTTATCTCACAGATTAGAGGCTAAAATTAATCTTCTGACATATTTAAATTTCATTAGAGTCAGTTTTAAGGATAAATATCAAATTACCAGATTCGTTTAAGTTGTGTCATTTGTTGACTTTACATTATTAATTAGCGAATTAATTGCCGAATTGTCGACTTAGCACACTTTATTCGCCAAAATAAATTTGACAGCAGACACAGTAACATTCGTTGACGATGTGCCAGTATTATATGATAAACAGAAAAATTTTTTAGGGATAAATCATTTGTTGAAAGAATCTTTGCTACGATTTTCAACATTTTTACGTTTTTTTATGTTATATTGCAATAAATTTGAATGGAAACAATATTATAATAAGAAAATTCTCTCTTAAGATTATAATTGTTCATATTATAAACACATTTAATAAACAAATGCATTAATCAAGCATTTTTAGACAGAAAAATTCGTTGAAATTTCTATGAAACTCAGTACGAGGGCGGTGTTTGGAGATCAAAACACGAATTTGGGGTAAGAATTAGACAATTCAAAAATTTAAGTCAAATTTTGAAAATTGTGTTGGCTTGGTAGATTTATACGGAAGTCAGTACAAGGTGGGTTTTCTGGGCACAGGGAAGAAATTCAGCACTAAAATTTTAGAATTCAAAAATCTGACTAAATTTTCAATTTTGAGGGAATTTTTCAAATAATGCAACACAAATTTAACGTAAAAATCCAAAAATTTGACTGAAATTTGGAGAATCTTATTAAATTGGTATATTTCTATGGTAGTCAGTACGAGAGGGTTTTTTGATTTTCAGAATACAAATTTGGGGTACACATTTTTTATTTTGAGACTCAAAAATCTCTCTCATAATCAAATTTTCGGAAATCTACCGATTTAATACAATTTTCAAAATTTTGAGTCAACTTTCTGTATTCTGTAACTGGATAAAACCTTTGTACTCGACTTTCATGGAAATCCACCAATTCAATTACATTTTTCAAAATTAGGTCCACTTTTGGAATTTAGATCCCAAATTTGCATGCTGTTTCAAAAATCCTTCTCGTATTGACTTTATTAAGAATCAAATCATTTGGAAATCTAAACGATTTTTGAGACAAATATATAATGAAATAGAATATTTGGGTTTAGTTCCGAAAATGTCAGACCTCGGATTTTCCTTTCGGCACAAATTTATGATGATCAGATGTTCAAAGAAATGGTTTAAATAAATTATTATTATTTATAACAATTTTATCGTAGAATAGAAATAGAAAGTCGTGTTTTTCCCAATTTTTCGACCTGTTTCTAATTTTCAGCTTAGACGAGGCAATAATATATCAAATTTAACAGAAATAGTTGTTAAAACCATTTATTATTATTTATAACAAAATTCCCGTAGAATAATGTTAGAAAGCGATTTTTTCTAAAAATTTTCATTTTTTGTCTACTTTTCAATTAGAGTGAAATTGTAATTATATAAGTTAAAAACATCATTGTTCAAACAATAGATAGGCGATAATTAATGAAATTCAATAAAAGTAATTGTTTGAATAGTTAAACTTTCAACTGAAAAAGATGAATTTCAACAAAAAACGAAAAAATTACATTTTCAGGTAAAAACCTAATTTTCAGATAAAATGGTGAATTTTCAATTACAAATGTAATAGTTGGTATTTACAAATATTTTAGCTTCAAACCAAGTATAAGTAGTTCAATTTCCAAACAAAAAAGATAAATTCCTAGTCAAAAATGTAATCGATTAAACTTTTAACAAAATGGGGAATTTGTTGAATTGTTGTTTTTCTTGTTAAATTGATAAATTTTCTAGCCAAAAAGAGGAATTTTCTACAAAACAGTTGAATTTGGAACACAAAAAAGTGAAGTTTCACCAAAAAATATCACTTTTAACAAAACAGTTGAATTCTCTACAAAAATATTAGAATTATCAACACAAGAAAACGAATTTTCAACAAAGCAGATGAATTTCTAATCAAAAAGGATGATTTTCCAACAAAATTGGTAAATGTTTGAAAAAATAACTACATTTTTACCAAAAAAGCAGAATTTTTAAAGAAATTCAAAACCTTTCATCAAATCGTTAATTTTTGAACTGAAAAAGATAAATTTTTAACAAAAAATGAAATAGTTAATATATTTGATTTAGCAAAATTAATTCTCAACCAAATAGTTAAAATCTCAAGTGCAAAGTCTACAAGGAAGCAACCATTATGGGTTTATGTCATTTTTCAAAGTAAATAAAAAATTAGGGCATTTTTTTATTGGTTTCAACTGACCTCTTCAAAATTCAATCTCCTTTAATTTAAAAAAATATCTTCAAAGAGGTTAAGAGTAAACTAAAGTTATTTCAAGTTCAAAAATGAGCATTGTTAGAAGTGATTTAAAAAACCAAGATAAATATTTCCATCGTTGATTTTAAGTAATTTTTTAACATAAATGAAGGCAAACTTTAATGAAATATTCATTCCAGGTTGAAAATTGCTTACACAACAATAGTTATTTAATCATTTATTTTTTTGCTTTCTCCTTAGGTAAAAGTTGCAACAGAAAAAAATGGCCGTGTATATAATATCAGACGGTAGGATAATATTCCTCTTAAAATATTTTCGTAGGGGAATAAGGCTAAACTTTTTTATCTGTTTCTGAAAAAGACTGACTAGGGCATTGAGAGAAGATTGAAGCCTCAAGAGTCATATTACATTGACTTTCTACTGGAATCACCACTTATGTTACATGTAAGATTTAGATCCGACTTCGGATTACAAAAACTGTGTTTTATAGTTTCACACTTTCTTGATTGAAAGTATAGTGTAGAGGATTATAGTTTAATGAGGGTTTACATGCTTTATTATAAAACCCTTCGTAATATGTCGGTTGATACCTACTGGCGCGTCATTAATTTCTTCTGGATTCAATGGGATAGTCGTACCACTTTCCATATTTATTTTAGAACGTTTTGTATCGCCATTATTTCTCATATATATTCCAACAAGAACATTATAACTCTGCAATATTGCCAAGACGTCACCACTGGATGTCGACAATACAATTTGTTCTTGGGTGGGGATAGGCCCATACCTACTCTTTCCTGTTCTGATTCTAATTGATCCATGGTTAGGAAAAGTGTATCTTCGAAGTTCATATATCCGGTGCGGATTCCAAAGGGAAATTAGCCGAATAGACTCAAGGTATTCTATTCCGCATCCATTTCCATCAGGAGAAGGAAGCCTTATAGGAAGAGCCATGGACCTGGCAGGAGGAAGCCTGGATCTGGCAGGCGGCGAGTGAGACCTGAGGCGAAGGTGAGACTCGGCAAGATCAAGAGGCTTCTCAGGAGAATGATCAGTATTAGGAGACTTCGACCTGGCACGAAGAGTAGTCTCGATAGGAGAGGTTGAATTCTCAGAAAAATAAGGTCTGCCACGAGGAACACCAGGAATAGGTGCGCCATTTGGTAAGCATTCAAACTGTGAACCCAATTCTGCAAACAAGAAAGAGAGGATTTTCTTGTTTAAGTACGTTACTCTTAGAATATTTTACAAATTCCAACGTATTTCTAGAAAACTTGAGGGAATTTTAATCTTCTTCATTTTCTGGGGATTTCAAATAATTTTTTGTGGGACAGACTCTAAAGAAATTTTAAAAATTCTCAACTCTAATATTTTGAACTATACTCTTGATTTGTATATTTTTCAACTCAATACAAGTGACACACAATTACTATGATTGAAAGTTCTCAACTTTTGGCAATCCCACGTATGATCATTTAAAATCCTACCCCCTCTCCTTAACGTCACACAGTGAAGAAAAAAATTTCCTATAGACAAATCAATTTTTAGCGTTAGTCAGCTTGTGGCAAGGTTTATTGAAATATTTTTAATTTACAACTAAACTAAAAAAAAAATCATAATGTCCGTTATATAAATATTGAAAAACAGTTAGGAACCAAATTTTAAGAGTTTTTACGACCGACAGCGTCTGCTCATAATAGCAAACTGCGCATGCGTGATTCCTGTCGAAGCCGCGGACGTATGCACATATTGATTCGCCATTTTGTAAAAACTGTTAGCAACGCTACAGGCCACATCGCTTCTTTCAAACTTCATTTGCTGATAATCTTATGAAAGATTGAATTATTAGTGATATTCGACATGCAGATTTAAAAAAATCAAGTATTATTAAGAGTACACAACTTGTATTTGAGAAAAAATATTTTTTTTTTCTGCAAAAGAGTGCTATATTTGTTTAAGCAAAATTTTCAAACAGCGAAACAATTCATGAAGCCAAGCTTTCATAATTTCTCTGGTGAGATTATTAAGTCTGACAAAATTGTTAATTGTGGGAAGCTTATCAAAATTTTTCAGTACTATTATATTCACCAATTGAATTAAGGATAATTGCCAAGATAAGGATCAGAGTATGAACGACCATCATTTTTTCCAAGTAGAGTAAAAACTGATTCAATTTCTAATAAAGAATGTCCTTAATATTGAAGTGAAAGAATATTCCAGTGCTTCACTGCAGATTACATCATATATCCTATAGTCGTTGCCTCACAGATTGGAGGCCAAACTTAAGCTTCTGACATATTTGCATGTCATTAGAGTCCAAAAATTTTTTTTGTACATACTGAAGCTTCTCTCACTTGATCTTACAAATTTGAGTACAGGCAGAGGTAACATCATGAGTCTTCAACCAGAAAAATTAATTTTTAACAAACTAGTGCCACTTTCAAAAAGTTGAATTCAACCAAAGAATGCGTTTTTAACAACAAAATTAATTTTCAATCAAATGGTTGAACTTGCTACAAAACTAAATGAATTTTCAACCAAAACAGATGAATTTTCATCCGAGAAGATGACTATTCGAATACTAGTATTGGAAATTTCAACCAACGAAATGAAACGTTGACCAAAAAAGATTAATTTTAAGCGAAAATATTGCATTTGGAACCAAAAATGATGCGATTTCTGCCTAACTAGATGAATTTTTAGAGCGAAAAGACGACTGTCCATCAATATAGTTGAATTTTGAACGGACAAGATGAATTTTCTGCCACAAAAGACCAATTATAAAGAACATACATCAATTTCATCTTTTGAACTAAAATTATACATTTTTAATCAAAAATGTGAAATCTGAAAATATTGCCATTGTTAGTTGTAATTAAGTTTTGAATAGAACTGAAGGCGAACTTCAGAAGAAAATATTTCAGTTTAAAAATGGTTGATTTAATAAATGAAGGTTTTATAGGTTTTATTTCTTCGCTTTCTCTTCAGATAAAAGTTGCAATTCTCCTAAATTTTGTAAATCCCTTTTAACAATGCTTATTTTTGAAATTGAAATAACTTAAGTATATCCTTAAGCAATACGGCCTCTGGAACTTTTTGAACCCCAATATCTCGTTTCGCATATTGCACATACTGCAAATTAGTAATTTTTCTATAACTTTCCTAGTTTATGATACCAGTTGATGTATAGTTAAAAAATTTGAAAACTTTATGAATTTTGTTTAAAATACTTGGTAGTATCATATTCCTCCTGAAATGTTTTCGTACAGAAATGAAGCAAAACTTTTTTATCTGTTCCTGAGAAAAAATTGTTATATATTCCAACAAGATCATTATAACTTTTCAATATTGCAAAGACGACACCACCGGATGTTGATAATACAATTTGTTCTTGAGTTGGAATAGGCCCATACGTATTTCTTCCTGTTCATATTTTAAATAATGTATCGAAAGGAAAAGTGTACTTTCGAAGTTCGTATTTCCGGTGCGAGTTCCAAAAGGAAATAAGCCGAATATATTCAAGGTTTTCTAATCCACATCCATTTCTATCAAGAGAAGGAAGCCTTATAGGAAGAGCTATGGACCTGCAGAGGAATCCTGGATCTGACATGCGAAGAGTGCGACCTGAGACAAATATGAGACTCGACAGGACCAAGAGGCCTCTCAGGTGAATGATTTGTACGAGGGGGCAGTAAACTTAATTCTGCAACAAGAAAAAGAGGATTACATTTTTCTAAGTACGTCAGTATTTCCACCGGGCCTGAGATTGATTTCCAAGTGATTTTCAATTAATTCCACGTGTTTATAACTACACTGGAACTTGGATTAAATACCTGTGTCGGGCGTAGCTGGGAATAGCCTTGAAGCTAAATCCAGACCATCCGAATGTTAACAGGAAGGACTGCGTGAATCATTTTGGTTGGATTCGGACAAATGACGTAATCTAATGAAACCAACGCTTGAATGAGCAGCCCCGCCCGTGCTACCCGCATCACGAAACCGCCGCTGCATCAATTTCGGGAACACAGTAAATCCGGACTAATTTAATCCAAGTTCCAGTGTATGCAGTAAATGCAAATTGATATTCCTGAAAAATTATTAAAACGCGTATAAAAAGGTTATTTGATCATGCTCTGTTGAAATAAAATCATTGAGTGATTTACTGTTGACTTCAGCTATTGCATCAAAGATGTCCCGAACCTTGTCTGGTTTGTTTGATTTGATTACGGTAAAATGCGGTTAATACCAAATCTGTTTTTTTTTTTCACGGAGTTCTTCTTCATCGGTTGTCACGGAATATTCTTTTTTCACACCAAACTCATTTCTTCTTTACAGGCATGAGATTTTTTTCTCAACCTGTAGAAATTTTCTCTCTAAACACTTTTATAGTTGGAAAGCCATAGCTTTGCATAATTTTTGATATGAAAATATCTCTTTACTTCTTTATCTAGAGCATCCAAACCGACTTTGCAGAAAGTCAATACATTTCCAGGATTTATTGGACCAGCTTCTTGTGGTCAAGTCGATCCAGATACTATCCAAAGTATTAAAATTTGCAAGAGGATTGCAGAATATATTTGTCTTTTCATTACAATTCGAGACACAATTGTCTTGATATTATTTTGTCTTATAAGAAGTACTACTAGGTTTTCCGTTTTTCATAGCTTCCAAATAAGCTTTGGCAATTTAAGGAAATTTTTCTTTAATGTTTCTACTTCCCAGTATTGTCCCGGATGTTCAAAATGTTTAACGTTTCTAACGGTTTCAACAGAAATAGTACTTCCATTGCTTCAAGATATAATTAATTATTTAATTATCTACAATTTTGGATTTAGTCGGTAAAGGTTGCCGTCCAGTTGAAAGAAAGTGCTTTGATTTGACCTTTTGGTTCAAAAGTTATTGCTAAATCTGCGTCAATTAAAGTAGTAGTAGATCCTCTATCCATGAATACCACTGTAGATTTTTTCTGTCTTGATGCGTAAATCTGTACTGTTGCGAATTTTCAAATGTTCTTCATCATTCATCAACTGTATAAATATTGTAACTTCCTTTTCAAGATCTATTGCATTCGGTTTATGCAATAAACGGTTTGGCAAACTGAAGATTTATCGGCTAACTTTCAACGTCACTTGACGTCGGCTGCTTTAAATTTTCGAACAGTGCTCTAAGGGATGGCATCCATCGTTTAAAATCTTGCATCCTTTGAAACAATCTTAACGTTTTGCTGTAGATTCTGAATTATTTTTTCAATTTTCATCCCGGTTGCTGAACTTTTCTCCTGTGGAAGCTATATTGTTTATTAGTTTCGTCATTTTCTGCAGACAGTGTGAAAAATCACAAAGAGAAACTTGGTCACACTCAATTTCATTTTCAAATAAGTGACTTTGCTGTTGTGCTTTCAGGCGAGAAAGAAGTTTATTGACCAATGTACCTAATAGGCTTTCCCAGCCAAACTTTCATTGAATCTAAAGTTTGCCTGACCAACATTTGATGCATTTCTCTAGATAGGTTACTAACATGAGTTCTGAGTTTATTTTCAGGGAGAAACTTCTGTTTGTTTTCTCTTGGTGAGGCATCCCTTTCTCTTTCAGTTCCATATATCTAATCGTTTATTCTTAAAACCTTGATCCATTCACGGGTTCATCATTAGCAGCTTCCTTTTGTTGGTCAGCTTCACCATTCATTACATTCAGAGCATTTCACAGATTTTCAAAAATCTACGGGGATTTTAAGGGATTCGAAAAGTTTTCAGAAGATTTAAGGGATTTTAAAGAATCTCTAAGTATTTGAATCATTTTAGGGGATTTTAACTATAACGCGGGATTTGTAAAAGTTTTAACAGATTTCAAGGACTTTAATGGATTGGAAAATCTTTTAAAGGTATCAAGGGATTACAAGAGATTCTAAAGAATTTTCAAGGTATCAGTACAATTTTAAGCATCTTTATAGATGATAAGGGAATTTGGAGATGTTTGCTACTTAGAGATTATTTGTGCAGACTTATGAGTATACCAATAAGCCATTTCCCTTTCAGGGTAGACGTGACACTACCCGATTCGAGTAGTGTTTCTAGGTTAGTTTCTTGTAGTAAATAACTACAAGTGTGGGCTCACCACACCCACGATGTGCCAACAGCACTCAGTTTTCTCGAATGGTCACCCATTCAAGCACTAACCGCGCCCAACGCTGCTTAACTTCAGTGATCTGACGAGAACTGGTTTTTTCAGCGTGGTATGGCTGTTGGCCATGTAGTAGTCTGGAATAAACCGTTCTGTTGGCTTTGTCTACTTTTTACATTAATTTCTTCAATACTTTTTCATAATTTATTGTAATTCTAATTACCCTATAACAGTTTTCTGTATAATGGTCTTCTGAAATAAGTTTCCTATAGTCGCGAAAAAATTATAAGAAATTCATGATAAGAAAATTATTATAGGTTTATACTCATTTTCCTAAAATTGGGTCCTAGAAACATGTGCTAAATAGCAAAATAAAGTTTCGGTTTAGTATCCTTATCCGAAAATTTTTCTTTAAAACATTAAGAACAAGGTTTCGTGTGTGTTCAATGTCTTCCAGTTCAAGAGATAATTAATAGTTTCAAACTGATGATATAAAAACTATTTATTAATTTACGCTCATATTATAAATTTTTATTTGAACTAGGGTTACCTTGACGATTCGCATGTTCGTTACTCATCCCAAAATTTGTAAGAAAGTCCTTTGTTTTGGACGGCATACCTGATGATATTTCTGTGAAAAGACAAGGATGATTTATGAATTTGTAATTTTAACAATGTATTAAAAATAGTAAAATTTAAATTCCATTATGCCGTTTTATTGCGTATGAGTCAGTTATAAACTATCAAGATTTTCAGTATAGTGAATCCCTGCCAAGTAAAAAAATACGAATATTTGTTTCAGATGTGAATCATACTTGAATATCCACATGAATTGTAAAATCAATATTTGAAAAGTAGTTCTAAAAGATATATAATTTTTTTAATTGAAAAAATAAAAAACCTCTAATTGTAAAATAATTAGTATGAAAACGCGATTGTGTGAAATTTTCAACTTCATTTGAACAATGATGAAAGGGTATTGACAAGCTTTTAACTCGATTAGGACATCCCCACCAACATAATGTATTTACAATCGATTACTATAGAATGAAAAAATGGATATTTATCCACTTTATCTGTTTTGTCTTACTTTAAATACAAGACTTTTGGGAGAAAAAACTGACGCGGAATTAACGAAATTTTTATATTGTGTAGGGCTTAGTGATCTATCAAATTTTAATGAGTACCACCTCATCAATTGAGTAGAAGTTGAACGTTGAATGTTGACAGTTTGCAATACCGACATTATCGAGCCTGCGGAAAATTCAACAAAATGAATTAATCAGAAACGCAATAGAGAGAAACGTGTACAAAAACATCTCTCTCTTAAGGCGAAAGTGGTGAAACGTTGTGCAAAATTTACGTAAATTATCATAAAAGGTGAAGTGCAATATCAGAGAGAACCGTGGTTCTGATTTTCCGCAGGTTCCCTCTTTTCAAATCTCGATGGAAGATCCATTGGCCTTCATGCATATCTGATTTTGAGAGGCGAAGGCGTTTTTCTGGCCGTATACTGCGAGAACAGCATTGTCCATTGTCCTGCAATCATTATCAACAAGACCAATAATTCATAAGACCATAACAAGACCAATAATTCTTGAAAAATCAAGATTGTGTTAATTTGTTTTGGTGGAAATGAGCATTTCTAAACAGAAATGACCATCATAGTTTCCCCATTTTTAACCATTTTAGGGCGTTCTCACAGAGAAAATTTAAGGATAAATTTCGTTGCCGGTAACTTTCCACATTTCACATATATCTGAAGTGAATACCAATTAATAGTTTTGGAAAATTATGAAAACTTCGTATAGTAACGTTAATCTGTAATAAATCAACTATTACTAGGTCCTTTCTAAAATAGTTATGATTCTCCTTTCATTCTACAGAAATATTTTATGGAACGAAATACTTCCTGCGTGTATAATATAATAATCGCGATATAGTGAATCGCTGTCAAGTAAAAAAAATGCGAATAATTGTTTTTGATGCAAATTGTACTTGAATATCAACATCAATTGTGAAATCAGACAAACAACATGTTCCATAGTTTTACATTTCATGTGTATTATATAGCCCTTTGTGATATGGCGGCGGTCACCTACTAGAGTGTGATTAATTTCTTCTGAGTTCAACTGGGTAATCGTGCCGCTTTTCATGTTTATTTTCAAACGTTTCATACTCTGATTAATTTTTTTATATATTCCAATAAGAACATTATAACTCTTGAATATTGCAAACACATCACTACCAGATATTGATAATACAATTTGTTCTTGAGTAGGAATAGGCCCATACGTATTACTTCCGGTTTTTATTTTAATGAAATTATCGGAAGGAAAAGTGTATTCGTTACATGTAAGATTTCGGTCCAACTCCGGATCACGAAGTTTCATAGTTTAACACTTTCGTGCTTTACTATATAACCCTTCTTGATTTGGCGATGTCCACCTACTGGAGTTTCATTAATTTCTTGTATGTTTAATGGGATAATCCTGCCACTTTCCATGTTTATTTTAGAACGTTTAATATCGCCATTAATTCTCATATATATTCCAACAAGAACATTATAACTCTCCAATATAGCAAACACGTCACTACCAGATGTTGATAATACCATTTGTTCTTGAGTAGGAATAGGCCCATACGTATTCCTTCCTGTTTTTATTTTAATGAAATTATCGTGAGGAAAAGTGTATCTTCGAAGTTCAAATATACGGTCCGGATTCCGAAGAGAAATAAGCCGAATAGATCCAAGGTATTCTATTCCACATCCCTTTTCATCAGGAGAAGGAAGCATTGTAGGAAGAGCCATGGACCTGGCAGGAGGAAGCCTGGATCTGGCAGGCGGCGAGTAGGACCTGACGCGAAGATGAGACTCGGCAGAAGCAAGAGGCCACTTATTTGAATGATCCGTATTATGAGGAGACCTAGACGTGGCACGAAGAGAAGGCTCGGCAACGAGGCAACGAGGAACAGCAGGAATAGGAGCGCCATTGGGTAAACACTCAAATTGCGAACTTAATTCTGCAACAAGAAAGAGAGGATTACATATATTTCATGTACGTCGACGAGGACGAGTAGGACGAATAGTAAAATCATGGCCAAAGGCCATGGTTTTTATAGCCATCCTGTGAACATTGAATTCCTTGCGTGAAGAAGTGCGTAACCCTATGAGTGATGTCTGATATTTTGTTCGAAACCACCATGTTATAAGCCTGTAAAGCCCCTAGAAAAGTTAGCGTAGGATAGCCCTTTACCGAAATGGTGCAAGAACGTCCTATGAATTGCATATTTTGTGATCATGATGATGATCACTTGTTCGAACTTGTAAGAAACTTGTAGCGGCCAAATAAAACAAAATCGAGTATACGGATCCCGGAAAAAAAAATGTATTTTTTATTTTGCTGCTAGACTTTAGGAAACTTCAGGCGGCAAAATAAAAATAAATTCATATACATATACAGATTTGACTTTTTTTTTTAATTTTACCGGAGTCGTTTAATATTGATAAGATTCTAAATAACTTCTAGCGTCAACATTTACCATTTTTTTTTAATTTGACTCCAAAACACTTTTTTTGGAAATTGAGATAGTAAACAACGTAGTATATTTGTAGTAGTACCTAGTACGCGCGTGTATCATACACTACTTTTTGCAAAATCCGACCAAGAAAGTTTTTTTTCAGATGCTCACTACAACAGCTTGGCTAGTGAGTTCTAGTCATTACCCTTCAAGCCTCAAGGAGTATTAAGATTTTTTTATTGCTTGTGACAAGAAAAACTATGTGCGTCTAATTAGGCCTCAATCTTGTATTTCAGCCAGGAATACAGTTAGAAATTATATTTTAAGAATTCTTACGGCCTACTGCGGCTGCTCTTAAAAGCGAACTGCGCATACGTGAACCTTTTCAAAGGCGCGGACGTGTGCAGTCGTCGATTTGCCATTTTGTAACAGCTGTCATCAACGCTACAGCATTTAAGAAAATATATTCACATGCCCGGATTAAGATGTAGAAATATTGTGCAGTATTTACCTATTTCATTAGCTAAAAAGAAAGAGCTTAAAAAAGAATCTTCTGATGACGAGGAAATGCAAACGCTAAGAAGATGCATATACATCTAAATTTTTTTTACAGAAGAGTTGTTTGTTTAAGCAGAATTTATGGGTGGAATCATTAGGTGCGACAAATTGTTATTTGCGGAAAGCTCAAGAATGTTTTTTAAATTATAGATATATTATTATACTATTATATTTACCAACAGAATTAAGGATAATTGCCAAGGTAAAGACTAGAGTGTAGGCGAGCCTCATTTCTGCCAAGTAGAAGGAAAAATGAAGATGAAGAATTTCGTTAACAGTGTAACGAAGGAATATTCCACTACTTCAGTATCATTTATATAATTTATCCTATGGTCGTTATCTCACAGATAAAAAGAGGCCAAACATACTCTTCTGATATATTTACATTTCATCAGAGTCAGTTTCAGAATAAATATTTAATTACTAGATTCGTTAAAGTCATGATCTTTTTAAAAGATAAGAAAAATGTCAAGCGTGATTTTCAACTCAGTTATTGTGTTTTAAAGTGCACACGATTGGAACCTGAAAAACCTCCTTCAAATTTATTATAATCATGCAATGTTAATTTTATGAATAATTTTTCTCTCAAATAATTTTTTTTTAATAAGAACGTGCAAAAGGTCTCTGTAGAGATTCTTCTAAGGAATAAAATAAGTCCTACAATATTAGGAATAAATAAGAACTGCAACTTTTACCTAGAGAGAAAGAGAAAATATAAAACTTTAAATAACTAACATCAAATAAACAATTTCAACCTGAAATAATAATTTCTAAAAACTTTTCTAAACTTTAGTACATCCTTGAGCAATACGGCTTCTGGAACTTTTCGAACGCCATTATCTCGTTTTCATATTTCATACTGTAAATTAAGAATTTTTTTATAACTTTCCTAGGTTATGATACGAGTTGAAGTGAAGTTGGAAAATTGGATTAGGTAATGAATTTTGTTCATCATAAGCTTTCTGAAAGATTTAAAGAAAGTTGTCTTATTTCATGTAAGACCTCACTGGTCTCCTAAAATATTTTTTGGGGGAATGAAACAAAATTTTTTTATCTGTTTTTGAAAAAGAATGGCTACAGCATTGACGAAAGAAGAATGTCTCGTGAACCATAATACATTGACTTTATACTGTAATTACCAGTTACATGTTAGATTTTAGTCCGATGTAGGATCACAAACAATATATTTTACAGTTTTATATTTTCATGTGTATTATATAACCCTTCGTGATGTAGCAGAAAGCACCTACTGGAGTGTTATTAATGCTTTTTGGGTTCACTTGGGTAATCGTACCGCTTGACATGTTTATTTTAAAACGTTTCATACTTTTATTAATTTTTTTATTCATTTCGACAAGATTATAACTCTCCAATATTGCGAACACGTCACCACCAGATGTTGATAATACAATTTGTTCTTGAATTGGAATAGGCCCATACGTATTCCTTACTGTTTTAATTTTAATTGAATTATCGGCCGGAAAAGTGTAGCGTCAAATATTGTATATCCGGTGCGAATTCCAAAGAGAAATAAGCCAAATTGATTCAACATCAACAACATCCAACAACATCCACATCCATGACCATCAGGAGAAGAAAGCCTTATAGGAAGCGCCATGTACCTGGCAGGAGGAAAACCTGCACCTTACATGCGGCGAGTAGGGCCTGAGGCGAAGATGATACTTGGCACGAGCAAGAGGCCCCTCATGTGAATGATCGGTATTATGAGGAGACCTAGACCTGAAACGAAGAGAAGCAGAAGAAGGAGACGACTCAGGAAAATATGAAGGTTTGCAACGAGGAACACCAGGAATAGGGGCGCCATTAGGTAAACGCTCAAATTGTGAACTTAATTCTGCAACAAGAAGGAAAGTAAAACAAGTACATCAGTATTTCCACCAAGCCTGAGATGTTCAATAATTTTTCAAAGAATTTT
>CAKNYM010042111.1:176-28801 GCA_932195095.1 Andricus curvator | reverse complement strand
ATTGATTCAAGGTATTCTATTTCACATCCACTTCCATCAGGAGAAGGCGAAGGTGAGACTTGGCAGGAGCAAGAGGCCTCTCAGGTGAATGATCCGTAGAAGTGGGAGACCTCGACCTGCCACAAAGAGAAGGTTTGGAAGAAGGTTGTAAACTTAATTCTGCAACAAGAAAGAAGATTACATTTCTTTAAGTACGTCGGTATTTGCACCAAGCCTGAGAATATCCAAATTTTTCAAAAGAATTTCACATGATTCAAGGGATATGATAGGACTTCCAAGTATTTTAAAGATCAAAGGTACTAATTTCTAAGGATTTCTAGAGAGTTTTAGGGAATAAATTTAATTCGTTTGATTTCCAAATGATTTCGAATTCATTCAGCGGATTTCTAACTATTTTTAAGATTTCAAAGAAATTCAGAAGTGTATGCAAGATTTAAATGCATGTCTACGGATATTAACACATTTAATAGATCATAGCTTCCAAAAAAGCTTGATCTATTTCGGGAAAATTTTATTTAATGCTTCTACGTCCCAGTTTTCTCCCGGAATTTCACGATCTCAAACAGATCTCACGTTTTTAATAGAAATAGTACTTCCATTGCTCCCAGATATAATTAATTATTTAATTATCATTATCTGCAATATTGGGTATGGTCGGTAAATGCTGCCCGTCCAGTTAAAATAAAGTGGTTTGATTTGATCTTTTGGTGCAACGTGTATTGCAACTTCTGCCTCGATTAAAGTAGTAGTGGATCCTTCATCCATAAATACCACAGTAGAATTTTTTCTGTCTTGATTCGTGAATTTATACTGTTGCGACTTTCAGAATTTCTCTATCATGCATCAATTGTACACAATTATATAAATGTTGTAACGTCTTGTTCAAGAGCTAGAATATTAGGTTTATACAATAAACGGTTTTGCAAACTGGAGCTTTATCAGCTAACTTTCAACGTCGCTGGACATCATCTGCTTTGAAATTCGAACACTGCTCAAAGGTATGACGTCCATCGTTGAAAATCTTGCATACTTTGAAACAATCTTGAAGTCTTCTGTAGATTCTGGATAATTTCCTTAATTTTTATCCCTATTGCTGAAATTCTCCGCTGTGAAAGTTATATTGGATATCATTTCCGTCATTTTCCGCAGCCAGTCTGAAAAATCACAAAGAGAAACTTGGTGAACCACAATTTTATTTTCAAATAAGTAACTTCCCTGTTGTGTTTTTAGGTGGGAAGGAAGTTTTTTGACCAATGTACCTAATGAGCCACGTTTTTAACGTTCGTAGCAAAATAATTCAAACTTTTTAATACTGCCACAATCAGTATCTTCCAGATTTACGTCAGAAATTCTTACGCAATATGATTTGCTTTTGTTTAACTTGAGTCCAATATTTTTAGCTTTTTTTATTCTTCGCAGTAATTATCATTATCTCAAATTTTGCTCTGGCTTTCCCAGTTAAACTTTTATTAAGTCGTAGAACATTTTCTCCTCGTGAAAATCCATACGTATTGCTTGATAAATCATCAAAATTAACAAGAATATCGCCTTAAGTTCACCTGGCTAACATCCAATGCGTTTCCTTAGAAAGGTTACTAACATGAGTTCTAAGTTTATTTTCTTCCCTTTCTAGCTTCATCTATCTACTCTTTCATTCTTAAAAATTTGATTGATTTCACGGATTTTTCATTAGCGGCATCCTTCTGTTGGTCAGCTTCACAATCCACTCCAGTCAGAAGATTTCAATGATTTCCAAACCTAGAGGGATTTTAAAGGATTCCACAGGATTTCAGAAGACCTAAGGGATTTTATAAGATCACCAAGTGTTTTAGAGATTTTAGGGGATTTCAACAATTTCGCCGTATTTCTGAGAATTTTAACAAATTTAAAGGACTTTAAGGAATTTAAAAATTCTTTCCAAGGCGTCCAGGGATTTCAAGATATTCCAAAAGATTTTCAAGATTTTAGTTTACATTCATTTCTTCAATATTTTGTATAATTTATTTTAAGCTGGTAATCATATTATAGTTTTCTATATAATGATCTTCTGAAATGAATTTCCTATAATCGCGAGATAATTATAGGAAATTCATTATAAGAAAATATTTATATGTTATACTGATTTATCTTAAATTGGGTCAATTGGGTCAAATTTGACCCTTTACCCGCAGTTACTCATGACCAGGTACTTAGCTCCTAAATGTGGTTGCGAGATGCGGCAAGTGACTAGTAGGTGCGTCGGTCTCAGTCGTTGTTTCGGAACTCTATATTCTGTTTGCTCATTCGTCATAATTCGCGAGCATACACACTGGAGAGCCCGTCTAAAGGGATCCGACAATCACACTGAAGAGCCAACCTTCATACTGGAGATCCTGTTTATAGGAATCCATCATTCTTACAAAAGATTCAATGCCAACGACTTAGACCAACGATTCATAATATTAATTTTATTTACATTAAACGACGGGCAACAGACACAACTTCACACTCACGCCCAGAAAACTCCGGACGATGTGGCACGTCTTCAGCAAGACCACCTTCTGAATTGGATGAAGCGAATTCCGAGCTTCCAGATCATTCAAGATTTGTATGCACCTCGCATGACCGTTACCATTGAAGCAGATCACGATTGACGACCAGGTGGATGGTAACCATGTCCACCCTCCACAGGGTCTGGATCTCTTGCTTCAGCTACGAATATTTCTGGACCTTCTTAGAGTATCGGCGCCTAATGTTATTAGTAATGGGCACGCTGATGTCTATTATTCTCAAGTGTTGAGCACATTTATCTAACTAGAGAACATCTGAACGATTGTGTCTACCTAGGTGGTTAGTCAGAATAGTCCTGCCCCAGTAAAGGATATAGTGTTCGTTCTCTGATACTTTAACTGGGCTATATTTGTAGTGAGGTTCAAATCGCCCCAGTAAGCCAGTGCTTAGGGCAATTTGTCAGTGAATGATCCCAGCAACACTCCCCGTTTGGCTAGTTGTTGCGTCCGTTTGATTTAACAATTGGTATCTCAACCACTTCCTAGCAGCTCCCGACAATTTAGCTCGTCCTGGTTTTGCCGTTTGGTTCGACCCCCGGCATCATCATCTACGCTAGGGTTAATTCTAGATAGTTTCCCACTTAGAGATTTCTGAATATGCTGTAAGGCTCCTTCGGTTATTTCCATTGTCACAAGAAGAGATGTTTTTTTCAGAGGTGTCCTAGCCGACTCCCCCTGGGTGTTTTGTTTTTGGTTTTTAAAAGAACTCATTTTGTCTCCACGAGAAGCTAAACAAATATTTGGTAAATCTCTACAGACATCGTAAGTGTCACCATATTTTGGTAACATTCAGCTCTTGATACGGTAGTTCACATCTTGACACCGCTTTGGGATTCAAGAAACACCCGATTTTCGCTGCTTAGACAAATACACGCTGATACTTCCACTCTGCTAACCACAAGCTTTTCCCTTTCTGGGTCGTCCTCGCTGCGGCTTCAGTGTTGTCGTTACCCGTGGGAGTTCTTAGGCCTCCTCGCCGCGGCCAAGTCCGAGGTTTTGAGATATTAGAGGTTAAAACAATCCCTTCAAATTTCAGCAATTTATGAACAGCCGTCTTTAATTTACCATGCTAAAAATGAAGGACGACACGCATACATCAGGCCAATAGCTTGGAACATTATATCCGACATTGATCAACTGAGACGTTAAATTAAATCTATTTGAAGATATTTTGATTTGTAACGAATACAAAGTTATTTTCATGGAAAAGCAAACATTATGGGTTTTTGTCATTTTTCAACTTGAATAAAAAATTAGTGCATTCTTGAATGGCTTCGACTGCCCTCTTCAAAATTTAATCATGTTCAATTTTGAAAAAGAAACTCTAAAGTTTGCGCATGTCCTAGAATTACCTCAAGTTCAAAAATGGGCATACTTGAAAGTGATTGATGAAATTGAGGAAAATATTTCCCTTGTTAATTGTAAGCACTTTTTTAACAGACCTGAAAGCAAACTTTATAAAAAATATTTTAGTTCAGAAATTGTTTATTTAACAATAGTAATTTAAGGTCTTATATTTTCTTCTTGTTAGATAAAAGTTGCAATTCTTATTCAATCCTTATGTCGCAGGGCTCATTTTATTTCTTGAAAGATACTCGATAAATCTCTTTAACACATTTTTATTTGAACAATTTCATTGCAGAATTATAAAATAGTTGATTGTGTGAATATGAAACATTAGCAATAAATAAGAATTACTACTTTTACCTAAAAAGGAAGCCAAAATGTGAAACTCTAAATGAATATAATTAAATAGACAATTTTAACCTGAAATATATATTTCTAAAGAGCGCCTCTAGTTCTCTTAAAAAATTAGTTAAATTGACAATAGCTATATTCTCCTTAAATTTATGAATCACTTCTAATAATCCTCATTTTTGCACTTGAAATTACTTTAGTATATCCTTGAGCAATAAGAGCTCTGGAACTTTGTGTACCCCAAGATCTCGTTTCGCATATTGAAAATACTGTAAATTAAGAATTTTTCTATAACTACTCTAGGTCATTATACCAGTTGAAGTAGAGTTGAAAAATGTTTAAAGTTCATGAATTTTGTTGAAAATACTTCTCACGTGATAAATCATCTTCCAGAACTCAGAAATGATACTCCTACTAGTGGACATTCGATGTGGAATTTCATAAGCTTTCTGAAAGATTTTGAAAAAACTTGTCTAGCGTCATTTTAGACCTCACTAGCCGTGTTTAAAATTTCAAACGACAGTAAAATATTCCTCCTAAAATATTTTCGTAGGGGAAAAAAGGAAAACTTTTTTTTCTGTTTCTAAAAAAGAATGGCTGGGGCATTGGCGAAAGATTGTAAACCATAAGAAATTGACTTTTCACTGTAATTACCAATTGCATATAAAATTTCGGTCCAACTTTGGATCACAAACAATATATTTTATAGTTTTACATTGTCATGCTTTATTATAAAATGCTTCGTAATCTGGCGGCAGTCACTTACTGGAGTGTCTTTCATTTCTTCTGGGTTTAACAGGGTTATCGTGCCGCTTTCCTTGTTTATTTTAAAACGTCTTAAACTGCGATTAACATTCTTATACATTCCAACAAGAACATTATAACTTTTCAGTATTGCAAAGACGTCACCACCGGATGTTGATAATACGATATGTTCGTGGGTTGGCACAGGCATGTACGTCTCCCTTGATGTTTTTATTTTTAATAAATCGTTAGGAGGAAAAGTGTATCTTTCAAGTTGGAATATCCGGCGCGAATTCCAAAGGGAAATTAGCCGAATAGATTCGAGGTATTCTATTCCACATCCCTTTCCATCAGGAGAAGGAAGCACTGTAGGAAGAGCCATGGGACTGGCAGGAGTAGACCTGGACCTGGCAGGCGGCGACTGAGACCTGAGGCGAAGGTGAGACACGGCAGGAGCAAGAGGCCTCTCAGGTGAATGATCGGTAGGACGGGGAGACTTAGACCTGGCACGAAGAGAAGGCTCGGCAGGAGGCAGTAAACTTAATTCTAAGACAAGAAAGAGAACATTTTACCAGATTTCTGCAGATTTTAACAAATTCAATAGATTTTGATGTTTTTAAAAATAATTTTAAAAGTATCACGAAATTTTAAAGAAATCTTAAACAAGTTTATAACGTTATAAACAAATCAGTGAACAGGAATTGTTTTGCAGGATTGGCACTGTTTAGCTCATTGAATCCAGAGTTTTTATAGGAAATATGATAAAAAACTAATGTTGCATTGCGACTAACTAGGAATGAGAAATATTTTTAACGAATACGCTCAATTTTTGTTCACAGAATCGACCAAGAATATCTTTTTTATGAGACTTTGGTATGATTCTTTTTTTATGGAAAATGATTAAATGATTGAGGAATGCCAATTCACAAAGTATCATAGAGAAGAGTCACTAGAAAAAACTGTTCGTTGATTTCATGAACCAGAATTATGCCTATTCGTTGAAAAATATCGACACAATAATTTTTTTCAAATGAACAATAATTCTTATGAATTCGCAAATCACTGTAGCACAGTGTTATCAGGAAGACACTCTTAGTTGATTCCGTAAAGAAATAGAGGGATTTTTCAAAAAGCTGAACTCTGTATTTATTTAAGAAAGTTGTTTAAATAATTCACATTTCCTATTAATTTAAAAAATATCTTTGAATAAGCAATTTTACAACTGTTTATTAATAAGCAGTCATGTTATAAACTTTATTTGAACCTGGGTTACCTTGATTATTCTCATGTTCGTTACTCATCCCAAAATTCGTCAGAAAGTCCCTTATTTTGGGCAGCATACCTGATGATATTTCTGTTAAAAGACCAGGAAGATTTATGGAATTGTGAAGCTAAAATTTATTAAAAATAGTGAAATTGGAATTCGATTGTGCCATTTTATTCCGTATAAGCCAGTTAGAATCTATCAAGATGCTCGGTGCAGTGAGTCGCTACAAAGTAAAAAACTGCGAATATCTATTTGGAATGTAAATTATACTTGAATATTCACACAAATTGTAAAATCAATGTTTGAAAAGTAGTTCTGAAAGATACATAATTTTTTGCATTCTAAAAATATTTGAACTTTCCATTGTTAAAAGATTGGCAAAAGAACGCGATTGTGGATAATTAGCAACGTTATTTAAACGATGATAGAATGGTTTTGTGAAGCCTTTAAGTCGATTACGACACCGGAACCAACATAATGTATTTACAAGTGATTACTTCAAACTGAAAAATAGATATTCATCCACTTCATTTATTTTACCTTACTCCAAAGTCACAATCAAAATTCAAAATCGGTATTTTTGGAGAAAAAGGAGGCGCGGAAATTTCAAGATGCTTATTTTACAAACTGATTCAAATACCCGGCAAATCCTGCATTTTTTAGTTTTTCTCCCTAGAGATAATTTTCTCATGAATGTAGAAAGCTTTCGTAGTTCTGAGTTTTAAAAAGAGCATTTCATATTTCGTTTTCAAAAAATGAAAATTCGTCAAAGAGCGATCAAAATTGAATCTTGTGAGGTATAAAGTTTCCGATGAAAAAAACTATAAAGCACTGATTATCATAAGAAGCTCCTGAAAATCTGTCTGATTATTATGAAACTCAAGTAGCAAAGAAATGATATCAATAATAATAATTGTTTCTTTCAATCTTTCAAAGTACTTGCTATAAAACATGATACTAATTCATTCCCTACTTACCAATAGAATTAAGAATAACGTCCAAAGATAAGACCAGCGTACAAAGGATCCTCATTTTTTTTAAATGCAGGAAAAATTGATTGACGCAAAATTTTAAGAATAGCGTAACTAATAAACTATCAGAAGTTTCGTGTGTATATACTGTTCTGAGATATTTGTAGTTGTCCCCTTTCCGGGTATAAATTGCGGAGATGAATTATCGTGTGAGGCTTAGTGAGATGACAAATTTTAATTAGTATCACCTTATAACTATTGAAGCTTACCTGAAGGAAATTGGTGAGCGGGCTTATGGAGGCCAGCACATTTACATTTGTTCTGACAGTCAAGCAGCACTTAAGGCTCTTACATCTAATGAGTTTACTTCCAGACTAGTCTGGAGTTACCATCAATACCTTCTTGAGGTTGACGGTAAAAACTGATGCAGTAGCTGAGACGGGAGCTTCACAGCACCTGATTAGCTCGAAACCCTAGTACGGTATTTCGTTCGCATCGCGAAAGGAGTAATTGGTAAACGGATCTCGGAGAAGCATGCGAGATATTGGATGGAACCAAAAAAAAATTGCATTCTAAGAATTCCATATCTGGTACATGTGCTAAGAGCACTAATGAACTCTCAAGCATGGAAAGAACGCAGATTAATATCATAGTAGGGATGCCACTAGACACTGCCGACCGAGATAACACTTGACCAACATGAGGATTAGAGATCCGCTTTTGTCGAAAGTGTGATTTTCGTGAGGAGAAAGGTCATCTCATACTTTGTGAATGTGATGCACTGACGTGCCTCAGACTCGAATACCTCGGGGCTTATTTTCTCGGCCCAGAATAACTTCATGACATCTCCTGCAAATCAGTGTATGGCTTTATGGTAAAGATTGAACTAATGGCAGATAGTTAAATTTTAGGGTATAGTGCAATAAGTTTTATCGCAGTGCTGTGGGCAGTTATTGCCATTCAATAAAACGTCATGTGCCGTTGAAAAACCGCCTGGTCGAGAAGAGATACAAGGCTCCTGAGAGCAAGTATGTGGAGATACTTATCAGCTGAATGAAGACGCTTTAAATATATATTATTCTCCCGTAACTTTTTGCAAAGACCAACCTGATTTTTCGTGCTCGATCTCGATCCCTTCCTGAAGCAAAGTCTTCCTGCGACCCAAAGTTCTAACGGCTGCCACAGGTGAACAATACACAAGAGTTTGCACCTCCAACAGCAGTTAGTGTTACGTTTAAATGCATGGGTAAAACCTTGCTATTCAGGTGTTCTATCAGTGCACGCAAATCCTTTGTGATATACATCTTGGACAGAAAATGCCTTTGTGTTTGTTCTAAATGTCTGAACTCTAGTAAAGCACGACCGAAATTCATTTGAAGGTGCTGTATTTTGCCTGGGATTTGGCTATTTACATCAAAGTCATTAATGTCCAAATGTGGATCTAGCGGATTCGCTACCTAATGTTTAATATCCCAATATCAATAGGTAGCTGCTATTCCACTTCTATTCTGATGACAGCTAGATTCTGCTCATTTATTCTTGTGGCTAGCTCTGGGTAATTTAGTAAGAAGAGTCGATGGTGTTCCCTCCTCACACTTTGCCGACTTTTCTCTGCCAAAAAATAAAGGAGCATAACATCTCTGTTCGTATGGTATGTCCACTTCAATCGCCTTTTTGGTTGCTGAACCTCTGCTTATGCTTCGGGTTGAATTAGCCATCTGCCTCTGGAGGATGTGTTCGTACTGGATCATCATCATGTTGAGCAAGAACATAATTTGCTGCTGCTTCATACTGTGATGCACCTCCCTTCAACTGATGTTCATTATCGACGTTTATCCACGCCAAATCAACCTGCCTTTTCATCTATATTGCTCGTTCTTCTGAGATGAGAAAAATAACCCTCATGTCCTTCACCTTAGCGATAAGTTTTCTTACTACAACTCCCTATATTTTGAGATACTTTGCAGCAAACTTCATCTTGAAGTTGTATCCTTTTTCTCTTTTGGTTACATACTTCACACTTTCATGGTAGAGACGCACCAATTACTCTTTTATTGCAGTATCCCACTTGATGCTCTCCCACGGAAAATTGTTAAAATGGCAGAAAATGGCCAAAATCTTCAACCTCTTTTTGCAAATTTTTCACCAATGCGAAGATTAAGTTAGTCATTAAGTGTGAAGTATGAAGTGTAGCCTAAAAATTTATTTGTCCACAGAATCTTTACTTGTTTTACTATTCGAGGCTTAAGTAAATCGGCTCACCGGCATTGCAGAGGTAAAATTAATTGCGTATCTCGTTTTTCAAGAGAGGTTGATGGTGCAGAAATTTTTTCTAACCATCATCATCTGCCGACATTATGACTATGATCAATGATTTTTTCATAACGAAGCTTGTCCGAAATAACATGTTCAATTATTGAGAATCTTATCTATTATTAACAATTAGGGCGGGTGAGAAAGAGCCATTTTTTGAGGTCGAGACGATACCATGTAGAGAAGTTGCCTCATGAAATCTAAGACTCAACTCAAAAACAAAAAGTTGGTCTATAATAAAACCAAGCGAAGCGATCATAAAGGTAACATAAAATTAGTTTTTGTCATTTTCCACTTAAATTTCAATCTAAAAAAAGTAGTGTAACGATATGCCACAGAAATCTTGAAGTAATTGATGTTCAAAACCTAATAGGCTTCTTTTATATTTGAAATTTTAGAAATTGAATCGAGTAATAATCCCTTTTATTAAAAAAAAAGCATAGAAAACAAGACCAATAATTCTTGAAAAATTTAGATTATGTTAGTTTGTTTTAGTGGAAATTACCATTTCTAAACAAAAATCACCATCATAGATTCCCCATTTTCAACAATTTTAGGTCGTGTTCAAGGAAAAAACTTAAGTGTAATTAATGTCTTCTGAGTTCAACTGGGTAATCGTGCCGCTTTTCATGTTTATTTTCAAACGTTTCATACTCTGATTAATTTTTTCATATATTGCAATAAAAACATTATAAGTCGCGAATATGGAAAACACATCACTACCAGATGTTGATAACACAATTTGTTCTTGAGTAGGAATAGGCTCATACGTATTATTTCCGGTTTTTATTTTAATGAAATTATCGGGAGGAAAAGTGTATCCGTTACATGTAAGATTTCGGTCCAACTTCGGATGACAAAGTTTCAAACTTTAACACTTTCGTGCTTTATTATATAACCCTTCGTGATTTGGCGATGGCCACCTACTGGAGTCTCATTAATTTCTTCTGTGTTCAATGGGATAATCGTGCCACTTTCCATGTTTATTTTAGAACGTTTTATATCGCCATCAATTCTCCTATATATTCCAATAAGGATATTATAACTCTCCAATATAGCAAACACGTCACTATCAGATGTTGATAATACCATTTGTTCTTGAGTAGGAATAGGCCTATACGTATTCCTTCCGGTTCTTATTTTAATGAATTTATCGTGAGGAAAAGTGTATCTTCGAAGTTCGAATATACGTTGCGGATTCCAGAGAGAAATAAGCCGAATAGATTCAAGGTATTCTATTCCACATCCTTTCCCATCAGGAGAAGGAAGAATTGTAGGAAGAGCCATGGGACTGGCAGGAGTAGACCTGGACCTGGCAGGCGGCGACTGAGACCTGAGGCGAAGGTGAGACACGGCAGGAGCAAGAGGCCTCTCAGGTGAATGATCGGTAGGACCGGGAGACTTAGACCTGGCACGAAGAGAAGGCTCGGCAGGAGGCAGTAGACTTAATTCTAAAAAAAAAGAGAAAATTCTTAAAGATTTCTACGGATTTTAACAGATCCAATAGATTTTAATGTTTTTAAAAATAATTTTAAAGGTATCAAAAACGCAATGTTGCATTGCATTTTTTTTATGAAAAATGATTAAATAATTGAGAAATGCCAATCTACAAAGTATCATAGAGAAAAGTCAGCTGAAAAAACTCTTTGTTGATTTCGTGAACAACAATTAAGCCTATTCGTTAAGAAATATATAAACAATAATTTTTTTCAAATGAACAATAATTCTTATGAAATTGCAAATCACTGTAGCACAGTGTTATCAAAAAGACACTCTTAGTTGGTTCCGTAAAGAAATGGAGTGTTTTTTTAGAAAGCCGTACACTGTGTTTATTCGTAAAAATTGTTTAAATAATTCATATTTTCCATAAATTTGAAAAATATCTTTGAATAAGCAATTTTACAACTGTGTGGCAAATCGTGAGACCGTGCCTGAAGTTATTTCAGAAGTACTTCCACCAACATTTATTTAAACTGAATTCAGGATTCATTTTAGTGGTTTGGCAATCAAATTAGAGAGGAGAAAAAAAGACTGAAGTGGAGTGATACAAAGAGTAGGGGGAGGGGGACAAAAAAAATTTCGAGTGTTAAAGGTGAAGTGTAAAATTCAATAAATTAATTAATTGTAAATTGAATTTTAAAGTAACTATTGATTT
The DNA here is from genome assembly GCA_932195095.1 of Andricus curvator. Taxonomy (NCBI): domain Eukaryota; kingdom Metazoa; phylum Arthropoda; class Insecta; order Hymenoptera; family Cynipidae; genus Andricus; species Andricus curvator. The sequence goes on along the minus strand of CAKNYM010042111.1, from coordinate 17,104 downwards.
TTAGTCCCACTCGCGTTACACGCGTGGTTAATTTTCGTCGGGAATGTACATTCTTATCAATTACAATTAAGGAAAGTATCAGATTCGTTCAAAATTTCGTAATTTAGTTTTTCAATCTATCGTTCCGTTTTGAGAGTTCCTCAAATTGAAAAAAAAGTTTTCGCGATGGCGTGGCGATACAACATTTTTAAAGGCAAACAATGTGCAATGTTCTTAAAGAATTATCTCCGTGCGTTATTCAATTCCGGAAACGGAACCACATACTTCAAAAGGGAAAAAGCCTACAAAATGTACTCAATGAAAAAAAATGAAATTCCGGTTTGGTATCCTTTTCCAAAAATTGTTCTTTTTAAACATTAGGAACAAGGTTCCGCGCGTGTTTAATATTTTCTATTCCAAGAGATGATTAATAGTCTTGAATTGTTAATATAGAAACTGTTTATTAATGAGCAGTTATGTTATAAACTTTATTTGAACCTGGGTTACCTTGATTATTCTCATGTTCGTTACTCATCCCAAAATTCGTCAGAAAGTCCCTTGTTTTGGGCGGCATACCTGATGATATTTCTGTCAAAAGACCAGAAAGATTTATGAAATTGTGAAGCTAACAATGTATTAAAAATCGTGGAATTGGAATTCGATAATGCCATTTTATTCCTTATAAGCCAGTTAGAATCTATCAAGATTCCCGATGCAGTGAGTCGCTACCAAGTAAAAAAATTCGAATATCTGTTTGGAATGTAAATTATAATTAAATTTCCACATAAATTGTAAAATCAATGTTTGAAGAACAGTTCTGAAAGATATTTAATTTTCTAAACTGAAAAAATATTTAAACTTCTAATTGTAAAAAGATTGGCAAAAGAACGCGGTTGTGTAAAATTTGCAACGTTATTTGAAGAATGATAGAATGGTATTGTAAAGCCTTTAAGTCGATTACGACATCGCAACCAACATAATTTATTTACAAGTGATTACTTCAAACTGAAAAATAGATATTTATCCACTTCATTTATTTTACCTCACTCCAAAGTCACAATCGAAATTCAAAATCGTTATTTTTGGAGAAAAAGGTGACGCGGAATTTACAAGATGCTTATTTTATAAACTGATTCAAATACCCTGCAAATCCTACATTTTTCAGTTTTTCTCCCTGGAGATACTTTTCTCAAAAATCTAGAAAGCTTCCGTAGTTTTCAGTTTTAAAAAGAGCACTGCATATTTTGTTTTTTTCAAAAATTGAAAATTCGTCAAAGAACGATCAAAATTGAATCTTGTGAGGTATAAAGTTTGCGATGAAAGAAGCTGTAAAGCACTGATTATCATCAGAAGCTCCTGGAAATCTGTCTAATTATTATGAAACTCAAGTAGCAAAGAAATGATATTAATAATAATAATTGTTAGTTATCAAAGAGTTTACATTGTATTTTATATTAATTATCTTATAATAGATCTTTCAAAGCACTTGCTATGAAAAATGATACTAATTCATTCCCTACTTACCAATAGAATTAAGAATAATGTCCAAAGATAAGACCAGCGTACAAAGGAACCTCATCTTTTCAAAATGTAGGAAAAATTGATTGACCCAGAATTTTAAGAATAGCGTAACTAATAAACTATCAGAAGTTTCGTGTGTATATACTGTTCTGAGATATTTGTAGTTGTCCCCTTTCCGGGTATAAATTGCGGAGATGAATTATCGTGTGGGGCTTAGTGAGATAACAAATTTTAATTAGTATCACCTTATGAATTCAGAAAAAGTTGAACTTTCGCACGTATATAATTATTTTACCTTGAGAAACTCAGATAATAATTTATGTTGAAAGTTTCAGTAGTATTTTATTTTCTTCAAACTTGTTCTCGGGTGAACCCGGTTTTTCATCATAGCCACAGACTAATTCAAGCGTCTGATGAGATAAGAATGTTATAAGTTAATTTAATACGACGTTTGGAACCATTTGCGATGATTTCGTAGGTACAACATGTATCTGTCCATAGGTTTTTAATCGCTTGCTTCCAAATGGTCGAGGAAGTTTCTTACAATGCGACAGATGTTGAATAAAACCGCCTACTGACCTTCTGACAGTACCCCAATGACTCCTAAATGTTCAAGGTTTTCAGTGAACCTTGCACATTCCCTGTAGCCGAAATCACAATAGGAAGAATAGATTCATGTTTCACATTCCTCCATATTGTCTTTACTTCATGCTTTAGCTCGCTTTACTTATGGATCTTGGTTGTATAAGTTGGCTGCAAATTTCGATTGAGTGGACAAGCAATGTCGATGATGTAGACTCTTCTACCTTTTTTCTTGCATCACGATGTCGGGTCATTTGGCTTGGATGTAATGATCCAGCTGGATAGTAGAATCCGAATATAAGAAGTGATCTTTATTTTCTAAAACAGGCATTGAAATTTATCTATGGAAAGGTATCCATTCTGTTCAGAATCCTAGGTTTAGGGCAAGTTGTTGATGTATAATGCCTGCCACATCATTATGTCTGTGCGTATATTCTCTTTGAGCCAGTTTGCGACAACCATCAATAATGTGCTCGATGGATTCGTTGTTATCTTCACATAATCGACACCGGTCAACCACGTCTTGATGTAACACGTGTTTGCGATAATTTCTGATGCTGACAACCCTGTCCTGGATCGCAATGAGGAATCCTTCCGTTTCTGGATACAGGACGCTCTTTCTGAGCCAAATATTGGATGCCTCAGTAACCGACTTCGTGTTGAAAACGTTGATGAAACCTAAATAACTGTTCACGTATAGCAAATCTTCTTCAAACTATAATTATTTTTCTGTTTGAATACCAATTTTCGTTGTAAAACGCTCACATAATCCAAAATTTTTAAAGATCCTTAATCTTCTTCAAATTATAATGATTCCTGTTTTGAAATACTAATTTTTAATGTGAAACGCTAACGTAACCTAAGATTGTTGAAATATGTAAATCGCCTTTGAAATTTAATTTTTTTTTTGGCATTAGCAGTTTTAGATGCAAAACACTAACATAACACAATCCAAAATTGTCAAAATGCTCGAAATATAGTCTGAACTATGATAGTTTTTGTTTCAAAATACGAATTTCTTGTGTAAAACGCTAACGCGACCTAAAATTGTTCAAAAAATATGAACCTTTAATATCCACTGATTTTTCATTTAAAACGCTAAACGGTAAACATACGCGTCGTGCTATTTTGGAGAATTTTTTTTTTTTTTGTGGTAAAGAAAGCTTAGATGGCTTTTTGGGCCTGTAGATACGCAATGGGAAGACCTTTGACTTGAAACCTAGGATTACTTACTGGTTATATACAATGATCATCAGACCCATAATAGCACATGCATCAACGATCTGGTTACCAAAAACTGAATCAAACAGTACTATAAAACAACTGGGTAACCTCCAAAGGGTTTTCTGCTTGGCGATCACTGATGCTAATAAAACAACACCAACAGCAGCTCTTGAGGTCTTTCTGGACATCCCGCCGTTGCACCTTTTCGTAAGGAAGACTGCGGCAGCGGAAGCCTATAGACCCCTAGTAAGGGTACTTGTGGCCTGGTATGAAGAAACCATTCCTGAAGCACCAAAACTGGAACGCGATGATTTTAATGATTCTAAAGAGCGAAAGCATGCCCGATCGAATGAGCCAATTCTCAAATTTGTGCGACCTACACTGCACAAAATATAATATGTTTTATATGACGTTTATTTAACACGAGGAACGGGGCCCGACCCATGAAAAGACGATTTTATCGAAAAGCTACAAAGGTGCTATAAGGTCCGCTTTTTCGTTCCACGCCAACATGAAGTCGTCAATACTGCAGCGTTTGTACATCATGCTGCAGGTAGGGCCGCAGAGTAGCTTGGTCTCTCATTTGATTCCAGCGACACTACATATGCCCTAGCATCACTAACACCTTTGTTGCTCAAAAGTCGTGTGCATGAAGTAAAACATTCACTTCTACTAAGAGAACATGCTAACAAACCCCTACATGGTTAATTCTACGGCATTATACGTAGAGAAGAGCTATCGATGGGTCTGTCCAGCATGTGTTTCAAGTCTGCTGCCGAGCGTGCAAGCAAGAGCCAGAAGCACTTCGACATGTTTTCAGTGGATGTTCGAAGTATGCATGCTACGAGTACATAGAGAGACAGAATGCGGCTCTAAAAGTGTTGTATTACCATCTTTGGCACCTCTATGGTGTTGATATAATACCCGTCTTGCCATATGCCCAGGGGAAACTCGAGTTCGTTGTGGAGAATGATCAGTCTAAAATCTACTGGAATTTCTTATTCGTCACCTCCAAGATCTGAAGAGGAAGATAATTTACGTGATTGAATTGGCGGCACCAGCCAATGATAATATCACAGCAAAGGAGGAAGAAAATCGGGCGAAATATCAAGTACTTCTTTTCGAGCTGAGCATGATGTATCAAGGCTACAAAGTCCATCTTGCAATTCTCATAATCGGCTAAAGAATGGGCTCCAAAAAACAGTGTTGTACGAAGTCTCTTGCGTAAATTTTCCACTCTTGCTTACCTTCTAGGATAGGAGGAGCAGAAATGTATGACGCAGACGTTCCGGTTGTGTCAGGATTGGTTGCTTTGAGGATCGATGATCGTAGCTTCTGGAGCCTACAACTTCTCATGAAATATAATGAGATCGTAGCTCACAGAAAGCATCCAGAGGCGACTGTTGTCACCTCCAACGCTTGCGGCCTCTGCACAGTGGTCCAGAAGCCACAAAAAGTTGGTCAAAGGTCGATTTTTCGACTCAAGTATTTCCAGAAAAGGAATTAATGAATACATTTAACAATATCTGAACATCCCGAAAACAAAACAAGTGTATCGAAGAATTTGTTTAATCTCTGAGGCCCTAAAAGTTCTTCTTCTTTTGGTCTTACAGTCACAATTCTCGTCAGTCTTGAGGAACTTTATTCAAGAAAACACGGAAAAATCTCGTTTCTACATTCATATTTTACCCAATTCGAGTTTGACAAGTCAAAAATAGAAAGATTCAAAACAAATGCCCATCTCTTTGATTTCCATCATAAAAAGGGTCATGCAAAGTTTGTGAAAAAGTTTTCTTGTATCAAATTCGTTATGAGTGGCCTTCATAATATATAAATACCAATTTTTGACGAAAATCCAATTAAATTTAGATTTTGACCACCTGTTTGCCGTTCCCGGGCCACTGTGTGCTGTACCTACATCATCGCAAAAGTGGCTACGATCAAAAACAGAGTTCACCCGAGAACAGGTTTGATAAAAAAAAAATAATAAAATACTAATTAAACTTTCAACATAAATTATCTGAGTTTCTCAAAGTGAAATGATTATATATGTGCGAGAGTTTAACTTTTATTAAATTGATAAGGTGATACTAACTTGAATTTGTTATCTGACCAAGCTCAGCAGGATAATTTATTTCAATTATCACATCCGATTATTCATTAGTTACGCTATTCTTCAAATTCTGCGTTAATCACTTTCCCCTTCATTTTGAAAAAATGAAGATCCTTTGTATTTTGGTCTTATCATTGAACGTTATTCTTATTTCTATTGGTAAGTAAGGAATAAATTGATATCATTTTTATAATAAGTAAGTGGGAACATCTATTATACACAATGAATGTTAAATTCTATATAAACTTTTCGGTAAACAACAATTATTATTATTTATATCATTTCTTTGCTACTCAAGTATCATAATAATCAGACATATTTTTAGGAATTTCTTATATTAATCAGTGCTTTATAATTTTTTTCATCGGAAATTTTATGCTTTTAAAGATTAAATTTAAAAGCTTTACAATACGCTTCTATCATTGTTCAAATAAAGTTGAAAATTTTACAAAATTGTGTTCTTTTACTAATTTTTTTACAATTAAAGGCTTATTATTATTTTTTCGATTGAAAGAATTATATGCTATTTGGAACTACTTGTTAAACTCTAATTTCACAATTTATGTTGATATTCAAGTATAATTCACATACAAAACAGATAGTCGTATTTGGTTGGTACTTGGTACTTGATTGGAACTGACTCATACGGAATGGAAAGCATAATGGAATTCCAATTTTACTTTTTTTAATACATTTTTATAATCAGAAATTCATAAATTTTTTTTTGAATTTTCACAGACATATCAACAGGTATGCCGCCCAAAACAAGAGACTTTCTGACAAATTTTGGGATGAGTAACGAACATGCGAATCGTCAAGGTAACCCTAGTTTATATAAAAATGTATAACAGAAGTGTTAATTATTGAAAAGTTTTTATTTTGAAAGTTTAAAACTATTAATCATGTCTTTAACTAGAGAATATTACACATACACGGAACCTTGTTCTTAATGTTCAATTGAAACATTTTCGAAAAAAAATATCAAACCGACATTCTATTTTTTCTATTAAGCACATTTTTTTAGGCTGTTTCCCTTTTGAAGTATGCCGTTTCATAAGATATTTCTGTAGAACGGAAGGAGAATCATAACTATTTCAGCAAGGACCTACCAATAATTACTCTATTACAGATTTGACACAATTTCAGAAGAATCAGTATAAACTTATAATAATTTTCTTATAATGAATTTCCTATAATTGTTTCGCGATTATAGGAAACTTACATTAGATAGATAGAACGGTTTATTTCAGACTACTCATAGGTCTGCACTAATAAACTCTGAGTAGCAAACATCTCTAAATTCCCTTATTATCTATAAAGTTGCTTAAAATTTCACTAAAATCTTGAAAATTCTTTGGAATATCTTGAAATCGCTTGATGACACCTTTGAGAGAATTTTCGAATCCATTAAAGTCCTTGAAGTCTGTTAAAATTCTCAAAAATTCCGCAAAATAGTTGAAAATCCCCTTAAATGTTTGAAATACTTAGAGATCCTATAAAATCCCTTAGATTTTCTGAAATCCATTCGAATCCCTTGAAATCCCCGTAGATGTTTGAAAATCTTTGAAATCCCGTGAATGCCGTGGATAGTGAAGCTGACCAATAAAAGGAATCTGCTGATGATTAAACCGTGAAATTGATCAAATTTTCAAGAATAAAATATTAGATATATGGAACTGGAAAGAAAAGAGATACGTCACCAAGAGAAACCAAACAGAAGTTTCTCCCAGAAAATAAACTTAAAACTCATGTTAGTAATCTTTCTGAAGAAATGCATTGCATGTTGGCCAGGCAAACTTTAGGCGATAGTCTTATTAGTTTTGATGTTTCATCAAGCGATATGTATGGATTTTCACGAGCAGAAAATGTTTTTCCAGAATCTACAGGAAAACGTCAATACGATTTCAAAGGATGCAAGATTTTCAACGATGGATGCCATCCCTTAGAGCAATGTTCGAATTTTAAACCAGCTGACGTCAAGTGACGCTGAAAATTAGCTGATAAAGCTTTTGTTTGCAAAACCGTTTTTGTTCCATAAACCGAACGTAATAGCTCTTGAAAAAGTTACAATATGTATACAGTTGATGAATGATGGAGAAATTCTGAAAAATCGCAACAGTACAAATTCACGCATCAAACCAGATAACTGCGTCACGACGTTGCGTCAGTTCACTCTCAAACGAGAAGCACACATTTTTGCAAAGCGAATAAGCATAAGGTATAACACGCATAAGAGAACGCGCTTCAACGCACACGGCTACGCATAGTTGCTTCCTATGCACAATAGTGGACTCGCGTCGACCAGCAGTGGGTCCGATCGGACCGATCGGATCTTTTCGTGCGATCGAATTCGAAACGATGGCTTTGAAACCATTTTTGCTATCGCATTGGGTAGACAGAGAGGGTATGATCGTGTCGAAATAAAAAGTATGACTTGTCATTGGAACACAATCGGAACCTCTCTGTCTACCTCATACGATAGAAAGAGAGATCTCGAAACCATCGTTTCGAATTCGATAGAAAGAAAGATCTCGAAACCATCGTTTCGAATTCGATCGCACCTCGTTGTCTATCTCACATGGTAGAAAGAGAGCTCCGATCGACTTCAGGCATCGGAGTCCCACTGCAGCATTTTGTAACCTCAAACTGTGAAGTGTTGACGTAAGAATTGTAAAAATTGTGTGTTTTTGTAGACAGTTAATCTAATATTTATAAGAGTAAGTAATTTTATGCCTAATAACTTCATTGCCTGTGTTTGGTTATGAAACAACATAATGCGCCGTGCAAAAGTGTGTGCTTCCCACTTAAAGTGTTTTTCGATGTATTTCGCTTATGTATACATAGTTGCAAAATAATAATGTGCTTTTGAATGCTGATGTCTTCGAATGGTTTAAGCAAGTGAGAGACAGAGGTTATCCAGTGTCTGGACCGATTATTCAAGAGAAAGCTCTTATTTTAAACGAAATGCTCAACGGTTCGTAAAAGTTTTAAGTACGTAAGCAGGAAAAATATTTATTTTAACGTGTAACAGCAAAATTTCTTCCTCATTTTCGTCTCAATTGGAGCCGATAGTCAGAACCAAACCTGAGCTCAAATTGAAGTCCGACTGTAATAATATGTAACGTAAGAAGTTTTTAAAAAATCAGAAATTTATCGAATTTTTTAGCTCAACTTTAACGAATCTAGTAATTAAATATTCATCCTTGAAACTGACTGAAAAAATTTTAATATCTCAGAAGAGTAAGCTTGGCCTCTATGTCAACTGTGAGATAACGTCTATAAGATATATTATATACACGTAATTTATAAGGAAGCACTGGAATATTCCTTCGTTACACTTTTAACGAAATTCTTTATAAACAAATCATTTACTCAGTTTTTCCTATACTTAGAAAAAATGAGCGTCGCTTATACTCTGGTCTTCACCTTGGCAATAATTCTTAATTCTTTTGGTGAATATAATAGTATTACAAAAATATTCATAAGTTTTCCGCAAATGACAATTTGGCCGACTCAATGATTCTACCTAAGAAATACCAGAAGCTTGGCTTCATAATCTATTTTACAATCTGAAAAATCTGCTAAAAAAAAAAATTTCCTCGTCCTTAGAAGATTTTTTCTAAACTCTTCGTTCTTATCTAATAAAATAGGCAATTGGTGCACGATATTTCTGCAATTTTAATCTGTAGATGTTAATAGATTTTCTCAATTCCAAGTTTTCTACTCTTCATAATTGATTTTTTGAATTTGATTTTCGAATTCCACTAATAATACAATCTTTTATGAGACTATCAGTAAATGAAATTCGGAAGAAGCGATGTGGCTTGTAGCGTTGACAACAACTGTTACAAAATGCGAATCAATTTTTTTATTCGAGATTCACCGGTGTAACTAAAGTTCTCTAGAAATCCTTTGAAATTTGTTAAATTCTCTAAGGCCAACGTATTTAAAAAAAATAAATGCTCTCTTTCTTTTTTGCAGAGTTAGGTTCACAGTTTGATTGTTTACCTAATGGCGAACCTATTCCTGGTGTTCCTCGCCGCAGACCTTCTTATTTTTTCGAGTGTTTTCCTCCACCTGCCGAGCCTTCTCTTCGTGCCAGGTCTAAGTCTCCTAATACCGATCATTCTTCTGAGAGCCTTGCTCCTGCCGAGGCTCCTCTTCGTCTCAGATCCCGCTCGCCGCCTGCCGGGTGCAGATTTCTTCCTGCCAGGTCCAGATTTCCTCCTGCCAGGTCAAGGTTTCTTTCTGCCAGGTCCATGGATCTTCCTATAAGGCTTCCTTCTCCTGATGGAAATGGATGTGGAATAGAATACCTTGAATCTATTCGGCTAATTTCTCTTTCGAATCCGCACCGGATATATGAACTTCGAAGATACACTTTTCCTGACGATGAATCAATAAAAATGAGAACAGGAAAGAATATGCATGGACCTATCCCCGCCCAAGAACAAATTGTATTATCAACATCCAGTGGTGACGTCTTTGCAATATTGACAAGTTATGATACTCTTGTTGGAATTTATAAAAAAAGGCATAACTCTATGAAACGTTCTAAAATAAACATGGAAAGCGGCACGATTACCCCAATGAACCCAGAAGAAATTGATGACACCCCAGTAGGTGCTAACCGCTGTATCACGAATGGTTTTATAATAAAGCATGTTAGCCCCCATTAAACTAAAATCCTCTATACTATAATTTCAATTAAGAAAATGTAAAACTATGAAACACTTTTTGTGAGATCTGAAGTCGAATCAAAATCCTAGATGTAAGTGGTGATTACAGCAATAAGTCAATGTATTATGATTCTCGACGTTTCAATCTTTCGTGATTGCTCCGGTCAGTCTTTTTCTTGCAACATTTACCTAGAGAGAAAACAAAAAAATAATGCCCTAAATAACTATTGTTAAATAAGAAATTTTCAAATATAATTTTCCTAATGTACTTCTTCAGACATGTTAAAAATTACTAATAATTAACCATGGAAATATTTTCCTTAATTTTAGAAGTTACTTCTAACAATGCTCATTCTTGAACTTAAGATAACTTTAGTGCATCTTTAACCTCTTTAAAGTTTCTTTTTGAAAATTAAAGATGATTAGATTTTGAAGAGGTCAGTCGAAGCCATTAAAAAAATGCACTAATTTTTCTTCTGTAAATTGATGAAATTTGAAGGGATTGTTTTACTCTCTCATGTCTCAAAACTGATGCAAGGACTTCTACAAATATTCATAATCCAAATTTCATGTAAAAATAGAAAACATTTTTTGTCACGAGGCATATTTATGTATTTCTGTAAAAATCCTGCTCTTTTTGGTAAAACTCTAATTACTTTTTCAAACATGTAGCAATTTTGTTAAAATTTTGTGTTGAAAAGAGGACAATTAGTTCTGTTGAATTTAATTCATTATTGCATTGTTTTAGCTGGAAAATTGAAAACATGTCCATATAGAAAATTCAAACAATATTTAAAATATCTGTTTGATTTCAAAAAAATATATTTACAAAAAAGAGATTGTTTAAAAAATTATTTTCTCTAATACTCATTATTTTTTTCTAACTAAAAAGACAAAGAAAAGTAAAAAAACCGTAACTTCTCAGAAATTACATAAGAGAAGATACTTATAAACAATAATTAATTATTTAGACAATTATGTACTTTCACTTGCATTAATTATTAACTCACCACTATCTAGCATTAATATAGGAGAACATAGTTATGAACAATGATAATAATTTGTTGAAACAATTGTGTTTGCTAAATTACATTATATGTTACCTTACACTAAGTGAAAAGTAGACAAAAAATTAAAATTTTCAGAAAAAATTGAAACTTTCTGATATCATTCAAAGATAATTGTATTCATAATAATAATAAATTGTCTAAACAATTAGGCTCGCTGTAATAAATTAATTATTACCTCACTGTAATTGAAAAGTTAATAAATGATTTGAACAAAATTATTAAAAGATTGTAAATATTGTTTGAAGTATAATGACTTTTGTTTGTTAATACCAAAATCATGCATCTTCTTTAAAAAGTACCAATTTTTTGTGTGAAACAATAATATCACCTACAATTATTAAAAATTGTAAATCTTCTTTAAAACATATTTTTTTTTTTTTTTTTTTTTTTTTTTTTTTTTTTTTTTTTTTTTTTTATAAATACCAATTTCCGACGAAAGACGTTTACATAATCCAAACTTGTTGAAGATTCCTAATCTTCTTCAATTTACAATGATTTATGTTTTAAAAGACTATTTTTCTCAAACGGTAATATAACCAAATATTGTTAAAATCTGTGAATTTTCTTTGAAATCAAATAATATTTTAATAAAAATAGCAGTTTTAGATGAAGAGCACTAACATGACAAAACAAAAAATTTTTAAAAGATTCTACATCTTTTTCGAATTATAATGATTTTTGTTTGAAATACGAATGTTTGGCGTAAAACGCTAATATAACCTATGCTTGTCAAAAGTTATGAATATTCTCTAAAATAAAATTTGTATGAGAAATACCAATTTCCAAATGAAATACACTATCATAATCCAAAGTTGTTAACGATTGTAAATCTTGTTCAAATTAAAATAATTTTTGTTTTAAAGTACCAATTTTTAATGCGAAACTTATTAATGTGAAATTCATTATTATTACTTATAAAATATCTACTTACATTTTATAAATAATTGTTAAAATTAATTAAAATAACATCAAAAAATATTATTTCACTTCAGAATATGTTTTTTAATAACTTAATTAACTTAGTATCTTAATTATAGACAACCTTCTCAAAAATTTCTTACATTACACAAAAGTAAAGATTTTTCAAAAATTAGCGTTTTACACCCGAAATTTGTATTTTTAATAAGAAATTACTAGATTTTAATTTAGAGTGGAAATTTGTTGATGAATTACGTTTTTCGGTTTTGTTAGCATCTTTACCATGCAGCGTTTTAATTAAAAAATCAGTACATTTTGCAGGTTCATAACTTTTAAACAATTTTATGTCGCGTTAGCGTTTTACACCAAAAATTGGTACTTTAAACCAAAATTATTTGAATTTGAACAAGGTTTAGAATCTTTAACAATTATGGATTATGTTAGCGTTTTTCATTGGAAATTGGTATTTCTAATAAAAATTTCAATTTTAAAGAATATTTACAACTTTTGACAAACCTATGTTATATTAGCGTTTTACACCAAAAATTCGTATTTTAAAACAAAACACATTATAATTCGAACAAGATTTAGAACCTTTTAATAATTTTTTATTATGTTAGTGTTTTTCATCTGAAACTGCTATTGTTGATTAAAAATAATTGAATTTGAAAAAATATTCACATATTTTAACAATTTTTGTTTATATTAGCGTTTTACAAAAAAATTAGCATTATTGAAAGAAAATGTTACTAAAAATAATAATAAATTGTATCAACAACAAATATGTTTTTAAATTTTCATTTATTATTACTTCAGTTACTTTCTAGCATTTTTCTAAGAGAATATTGTAATAAATGATAATAAATGGTTTAAATATTATTTTTGTTTAATTTAATTGAGGATTGCCTCGCTAATCTAAGAGAAACTTGCTATAAACAATAATAAATTATTTAAACAATTTATTTAAACATGTAATTATCAATAAAGTGTAATATTAATTTTCTTTAATGTACTGGTCTCTGTCCCATTTTTGAGAAAAAAATCACGGGACTAAAAAATTCAAAAAAAATTTTCTGACGCTCTAAAATTCCCAAAAATATAATATTTGACATGCAAAATTTTTGAAATTATAAAATTGCCAACAATTTAAAATTCTCGAATAATAAAATTTCCTGAAGTTTATATTGAATATTACCAACACTTTAAAATATCCAAATCATAAAAATCCTGATTCTAAACAATTAAATATTTGTATAATAATAAATAAATAATAAATGAAAAAATATTTTCATCTTATAAAAGTATCCTTTTTTATTCATTATTTAACAATTTTGTAATAGTTTAGTTTCAGAAATTTTATAGTTTTGGATATTTTATAATGTCGCCAATTTTATTTTGCGAATTTTTTGTTATTTCGAATATTTTCTTTTTTTCAATTTCTCCGTGTCAAGAATTCAAAAATGAAATTGGCGAAATTATAAAAGGTCCGATTTTTCATCCTCAAATTTTTTATAAAAATTAAAAAAAACATATCTTAGGTTCTATCAAGCTCATTTTGGCAGAAAAAAAAAATTTTATCTTAATTTGCGCTATTAATAGTTAAATTACCGAATTATAAAACATCCGAACTAGAAAATGCCAAAATTATAAAATTTCCAAATTTTAATAATTAAAAAATATTTTTCAAATAAATATTATTTATTCATTAAAAATGAAATAATCATATATTTTTATGAAATAAATTTTATTTAATGTTTGAAGCTTTCCAAATTATTGTTTAAATTTGAAATTGTTAAAAAAAAATAAATTCAAAGACCTGTACGCCTCCAACGAGAAAAGAAATTTCTCCCTAAATTTTCTCCGAACCCAATAACATTTTCCAAACAAACTTTGCAGGATTCAGTTTAACACTGATTTATCTCGAAGTTTCATTTTTTTCTTAAATTAACAATTCAATTTTTGAGAAAATTTTTTGTAATTTTTTTTAATACTATGCACGTTTTTAAACAAAAATTTTAATTCAGAAATATATATTTTTTGTTATTTTAAATTCAAATAATAATTTTGAAAATCTTTAAACATTCGAACAATGTATCAAAAAAATATTTGATTATTTTATTTTTAATAAATAAATAACATTTAACAAGAAGCAATTTTTTTACTTCTTTGAGAATATATAATACACGAGTAGAAATTTAAATTTTCTAATAACATAAATATAAATTTTGTATAAGTTTAATAGTTTTATAAAAACTTTAAATTGCAATTTTTTAATTTTAAATATAATAATTGTTGAATTAAACTTTTTGAAATTCAAAAATGAATAATCATTTAAAAATAAATTCGGGAAATTTATAATTCGGGAATTTCCTAGTTCGGATATTTTATAATTCGGCAATTTTATAATTTCAGGAATTTTATTTTTCGGAATTTTTTAGGCGCCCCATATTACTAATTGCTATAAATTTTATTTATATTTATGAATTTCAATAGATAACCAATTACTAAGAAATGTAGCATTTTTGAAATGTTATTAAAAATCAAAAATTAATTCAAGTTAAATTATTCAACAAATTTAAATACCAATAATAAATCGGAAAATCTTAATTTTATCACTAAAAAAAATAATAATAAAAAAAAAATATATACATATATATAATATATATACATGTGCAGTGTCAATATTGGGAGCCCGCATTTCTCACCTCCCAGTGCGATCGGGTCGTAGGTTGCCGAATTTATGGACTCTTTGCAGCAAAAATATCGTTTGTGAAAACCAAGAATCCAGCCACAAGTCATTCAGAGTTATGTTTTTTTCAAAAAATCTCTCCTCACGCCTTATAGGGTCATAAGTCCTTTTGCAGGGCAGTAAACTACAAGAAGAATGGCATTTTCTTCACACACTTTTATGCGCAATCATTTATTTCGTGTCCCATCCAAAATTATTCCACACAAACTGAAAAATTGTAAATTGAAAAAAAAAAAATAATAATTCAAATCAGTACAAATTCACTGAGAATCAGTGAAATATCAATGAAAATCAGTGATTATTGACTGAAATTTCAGTAACTCTCCTACTGAGTAATCAGTAAGAAACGACTGAAATTTTAGTGCAAAACTACTCTCTAAATTTTAATTAGTAAAATATATCTGATTTTCAGTTGAATCCAACTAATTGCTGTTGCTAGAATTCAGTAAATGATAATTAGTAAAAATAAAATGATTGAATTAGTGATTATTGCTACACAAATTTCAGTATTTTGGTCAGTTGAATCAGTGAATCAGTGAAATTTTTAACTGAAACCTATTCATATCTGCCTAACTATTTGAAAAAGTGAATATTCACTATGAATCAATGATTATTCACTAAAAATCCAGTAGATTTTCACTGATTTTCCAGCAGAAGAAGTTACTGAAGTTTCAGTGAGCTTCACTGCAATTACATTCGTATTTTTTACTCACAAACCAGTGAAATATAAATAAAATTTGAGTTAATAATCACAGGTTCTCAGTGAATTTTTACTGATTCAAATAGCTAAACATATGTCACTGGATCTCAGTGAAATTCCACTGAGTCGAATTAAGAGAGGGCTAGAATTTTTTGTCCATTCTTATATTTCAGATGAGTCTTATCTCTATTTAATAATTATTTATTTTTCAAATTAAAAATATGAAGTTTAAGAAGGAAAATTAAAGCTGTGACTGCTCTCTTAATTCCAATCAGTCTAAATTTACTAAGAACCGGTGACACACTTCTATTCAATATTTACTGATATTTCAATAGTTTTTCACTAGATTCACAGTAGAAGAAATTACTGAAGTTTCAGTGAGCATCACTGAAATTTTAGTAATATTTTCTACTAAAAGACCAGTAAAATATAAATGAAATATCAGTTGGTAGATAATGCTTCCTCATAGAGGAAGCATTAGTTATTTGTTTCAATAATAGGCAAACCAAAGTCTTCATTTTGTTCAATTTAAAAACAGAAATTTACAAAAAATTACAAAATAATACAAAAAATTTTTTAAATACAAAGACAAATCAAATTTTTTATTTGAAATGATGATTTTTCGAGCTGGAAAAAGGAACGGAAAAGTTCTGTCGCGCCCTATCCCTTTTCCAGCTTTATGAGTTCTTTACAAAAATTGTCAGAATTATTCTATTTGAAAATTTATGATCAAAAAGTATTTTCTATTCATGCATCAACTTTGAATTATTGTCGATGAAAGAAGTTTGTCTGTGTGAAACAGTTGATTCAAATATTATAAATGGGCATAACTTCCTTAACCTTCAAGAAAGTGTATTAATATTGTAGGTCAATCGATTCTACTCGAATCAAGGAATCTTTTATATTCTTGCATCAACTTTGAATTATGTTAATGAAAAAAGTTTTACTATTAAAATCGATTTTAAAAATATATAAATTACCATAACTCCCCTGCTCTTTAATAAAATGTATCAATATTATAGGTCAATCGACTCGTTCGAACCAAGAAATCTTTTATATTCTTGCATCAACTTTGAATTATGTTGAAGAAAAAAGTTTTACTATAAAAAACCGATTTTCAAAATATATAAATAAACATAACTTCCCTAATATTTAATAAAATGTAATTATATTATAGGTCAATCGATTCGTCTTGAATGAACAAAACTTTTCTATTCTCGCATCAACATTAAATTATGAGAATGAGAAAATTTTTACTATAAAAAACCGATTTTCAAAATATATAAATTACCATAACTTCCCTACTCTTTAATAAAATGTAATTATATTATGGGTCAATCAACTCATCTCGAACCAAGGAATCTTTTATATTCTCGCATCAACTTTAAATTAT
>CAKNYM010042110.1:0-22988 GCA_932195095.1 Andricus curvator | reverse complement strand
TTCTCAGTGGATGCTCAAAATATGCACGATACGGGTACATAGAGAGATACATTGGACATTATTATTATTATTATTATTATTATTATTATTATTATTATTATTATTATACCATTAAGCCATTTCCCTTTCAGGGTAGGCGTGACTTGCTTGGTTGGAAAAAAGTATTGTGTATGGTATGTATATAGTTATAAGGTAGATAGGTATATAGGTGTTAGGTATAGATATTTTAGATTGATCTGGAATTCTCGTGTTATTTATTCAACTGACACGTTCATTCCGCAACACTGCTACGACCCAGGTTGCTGATCAATCTCTCTATCGATCACCCCAGGTGTAGAGCCTCACAAAATTGTTACGTGTGGTTCCCCACTTGGGCCCATTTAGTATCCAAGGTCTTTGTTTCAGGCGTCATTCACTCTATTGTCACTCTGTTTACAAACTATTTGTCGCCACACTTTTCTGTCCTGACATACTACTCTAGCTTCCTTCACGTCCATGCATTTTTGTATGCAAGCTCTCGTGTTTCTGTGGCTTCTTATGTCTCTTCGGATTAGTGTCTCATTCACAGATTCTAACCATTCTTTTGGCGGTCTACCTCCGAACCATCTTAACTGATTTCTTTCCCATATGTCAACTATTGTCTCTTTTGCACCACATTCTTTGAGGATTATCTCGTTTCGAACTTTGTCCATCAGTGTTTTCCCGCATATTGTGCGCAGAGGTTTCATGCCGATCGCGTTAATTTTACTCCTGTCCTTTTCTTGACAGGTCCATGTCTCGCTACCGTATAGTACAGTCGGTACGAATATAGAATTAGGTCTGGCCATTTTAGCTTTTTTTGATATGTTTTTATTTCTAAAAATGGCCCCTGCTCTACCGATAACCTGCTTACCCTTATTTATGCGCCTATCTAACTCCCCATCTATTTTTCCGTCGCTAGTGAATAGGCTACCCAGATATACGTACTTGTCAACTTGTTCTCATCTCTCATCATTTAGGACAATGTTGCACATTGTTTTCTCAGTTTTTCCCTCAAACACCATTATTTTTGTTTTATTTACGTTAATTTTAAGGCACGTGTTCTTCATGCTTGTATTAAGTTCATTCAACATTCTTTGCAAGTCCTCGATTGATTCTGCCATAATAATCTTGTCATCTGCGAAAGCTAACCCACGTACCTTCACTGTTTCGAGATCTACACCTTGTTCGTCGAAGAGGACCATTCTTAGACACTTATCCATAAATATGATAAATAGCCATGAGGACATAACGCATCCTTGTTTTACACCTTGCATAATATCGAACCAGTCACTCAGTTTCCCATTTACTCTTACACTCGCTTTACTACCTGTATATATTGATTTTATTGCTTGTAGGAGCCATCCATTGACTCCGTACTCTTTAAGGACTTCCCAAAGTTTACTTCTATTTACCTTTTCAAATGCTTTTTCTAGGTCAACATATGCACAGAAAACTTTCTTTCCTACTCTTAAGCTTTTTTCTGTGATCTGTCTTAAACTAAATATCTGATCTGAACATGATCTTCCTGGCATAAATCCACTTTGGACTTCCCATATCTTTTCTTCTGTAATTTTCATTACCCTACGAATGAGTATTTTTGTGTATATTTTACTTACGGTACTTAGTAAGCTGATACCTCTGTAATTACTGCAATTGCTTTTATCTCCCTTTCTTTTGTATATTGGTACGATAATCGCTTTTCTCCAATCGTCTGGAACTTCTCCCATCTCGATACATAAATTTATCAATTCGCACAACCTGTGAGGTATGTATTCGCCACCGTATTTAAGCATTCCAGTGCTAATACTGTCTACGCCAGCAGCCTTACCGTTTTTTAAGTTCTTAATTATATCTCTACCTCAGTGACACAGACTTTTTCAGTTGGGTTTTCTAATGCATCATGTTCTATGTCCCAGTTATGTTGTCCTATATCTTCACCTCCTAATAATTCTTTAAAAGAGTCTTTTAAAGCGTCTACTATCCCGTCTATATCATATAGCATTTCACCTTTGCTGTTTCTCATGCTGGTAAACTCTGTACTTTTACTTTCCTTCAACTGTTTATGTAATAGTTTCATAATTCCTTCAAAGCATTTTTGTATTTTGTTCTCTTCTTCTGCTCTGATTTTCTCTTTACTCTCTTTGACTAGTCGCTTAACTTTCCTATTTTTGTGCCTGTAATCATTTTTTAGCCTATTTCTCTCCTCATCGCTAAGACCTGTCATGTTCAGCGTTTTGTTGTGCGCTTCTTTCTTTTCTTTTTGGGCTGCCTCAATTTCATCATTCCACCATGCATCACCAGATTTTCTTCCTACAACCGCCGTACCACACACTTCAATTGCAGTTTTAACAATGATATCCCGTAACAAAGTCCACGCGCCCTCTATATCTTTATTGCTTATGAGCGCTTCCCAAGTTGCCCTATCTATGCGTTCGCTTAACTTTTTTTGAAACTCTATTCGCACTTCCGGTTTCTGTAAATTTTCAATCTTTATTCGCGTTTGTTTCGTTTTTTTTGTTCTCTTTCTTCTCCATCCCCGCCCTAAGTTTATTTTAGAGACTACAAGGTAATGATCAGTATTGCATTCGGAACCCCTCATGACTCTTGTATCTTTGACTAGTTCTCTCAGTCTTTCATCCGCAATAACGAAGTCAATTACACTGCGGTTGTTTCCTTTACACCAGGTGTACGTGTGGATCATTTTATGTCGAAACCAAGTATTGGTAATAAATAGGCCCTTTTCTAAGAAAGGAGAATATTCATAAACTCTCTAATATACCTTTTATAACATTATTTATAGGGAGTCCAACACAATACTTTTCATCTTCAATGTCCCAGATAACAATGCATGCGGACGCACATGGGCGCATGGCGTGCAAGCACGATGTGTAGGCAACAATGCAAGCACAGTGACAGCACGTTCTGAGGGTAATAAGTAATCCCGCATAGTGCCCGCACACGGTCTGCATGATATACAGCACAGCGTGCGTCTATCATGCTCGTCAGGTACTTAGGGCAAAATGTCGGCATATAGCGTGCGGTGAAGAGTGTGGCACAAAAAGCGCATTATTACTAAAAACATAATATAGCAGTTGTGTAAAAATAAAACTCTGATCAAATTCGCTTCATGCTCTAAATTTTTGTTATTTTCCAAGTTTATTTTACAGACAAAAAGCCGAAGTAAAAGTGAATAATTATTTTTGTTCAAATTAAATAAACATTTTTTCTTGGGTTTTGGTTCGGAAAATGGTTCAATATTTTTTACCATATTTACTATATTCAGATTTAAAATGATCGAAAACAAGTTTTTCAAGTGCACATTTTTAATCGTTCTACTTCTGAGATTTAAGTTCTTAAATCTCAGTAGTAGAACGATTAAAAATATGCAACTTGAAAAATAATTGAAAGTAATTAACTGTATGATTCAAAAGTATAGTGTTCTTTAAAATCCCTTTGTTTTTTAACAAAAGTGATGAATAAACGTTCTGTGTTGAATAATTTAAATTGTTCGAAATAAAAAAATATTTTCAGATAAATATATATTTCTCGCTAATACATTATTTAAGAGGTAGCAGGAATAATTTTGTGTATTTCTCTTTTGGAATAAACACCTGTTGCATCATCAGTTGTGAAAGAACAACTTTCAATACAGGAGTCTCTTCTTAAAAACGTCATACAATGTTTCCTGTTACTTATGTTACTTTTAACATCTTGTTTTCAATAATTATAACTCAAACACGTGCATGCTAGCACAACGCTGGCACGCATGCGCCGACACGCGTGCGACGCATATGCGATGCATATGAGGACACATATGTCTGCACTCTTGTCCTCACATCGTGCCGATCGGTCGACACGCGTGCAAACACCATGCGGGCAAGGTGTGAGCAAATTGTTATCTGGGGTATTATAACTTTCACTTTCGAAACTAGAAAACACTTTCAAAACAAACGATGCGTCGCGTGACACTTTCAAAAACAAACGACGCGACGTGCGAGAAATTCGAGGTTGGAAAATGGAAAATCGTCTGCTAAAACCTGCGGCAGATTACACAAGACAGCTGCAGATTGCATGAAAGTTCAACGTTCCGAACTTTTCGCCGCCTTCTACGCCATGCTGTGCGAAAATCGCAGCGATTGAAATGGAGCCCTGTGATTGGTCGAGAACCTTGTGCGCCATCCGTTGTGCGCTGTGCAAATGTGTGTGCGCCCCGCTTAAGCGTGCATAGGGAATGTAGAATAGGTGAACTGTAGAATAAGCGAACTGTAGAATAAAAGGAAGTTTACTGTATTTGAATCGATTAATTACATATCATTCAATATACTTTAACAGTATTTCTGCTTTTTTTGTTTTTGCCTTCTTGCTTTGCGAATGGACGTTACTAATTACTCAATACCTAAGAACATTCGAATGTAAGCGCCAGTCCAATGCATTGTGACTGGTGTTTCGATCATCACGCAATTTGCCACCATTCTGCTGCTGCATGTGGGTAAAGTGTCATTTGGACAAAAAGAAGCTCCACCAATTGAATTACCTTGGTCACCTCTATTTGAATCGTCGTGAGGGCGCAGTCTTCTGTTAAGGCGTATAGAGTATTATGATAATAGGGGAATAGATCCTGACCAATGAGGTAGTTGTTTGAAGTTGCAGCAATCATCTCATTGATCAAGATCTAGGATATTACCCGAATTAGGTATTTCAGGTTAGGTGGGGGATCTCCAAGATGTCTGCACGCCGAGGGCCAAACAATAATGCCAAATGCATATGACGAAAGTTTATTTTTATAATAACTTGGAAGAAAATTCTTTTCCACCATAAGTGTATTTGGATATGAGTTTTGATTTTTCAAAAGCTATTCAGTTAAATAATAAAACCGATCATTTTTTTGCAACGAGTTTATAAACTCGTTTTTATTATAAACTCGTTTATAAATAAGTGTATATAATATAATCTTATTGTGAAAAATCATTTTTTTCCAAGTTATTAACAAAATTAAGTTTCATCCCATGGGATTGCTATTGTTGCTTGGCCCTCAGTGTGCAGACTGCAGACATCTTGCCAGCTGATGGCACAACTTGATAAGCAATACTTTATTCCCCTGGACATGAGACTGCACCACCAAGTTTTTTTTCCCCTGGAACTTTTATTGCTAAAAAAGTTATTCGTTTAAAGAATTGATCTCATCGTAATTGTATGGGAACGATCAGAAGAGCATATTCAGTGTTAAGTTAAATGAAGTGGAAACGATTGGAAATGGAACCCAAGCTTAGAAAAACTGTGTTTTTACTTGGAAACATAACGAGGCAAATTGTTTCTTCCAAGCTGCCATCGAACGGACAAGTTTTGAGAGTTTTACTATTCAACCTTCATAATTTGGACAAAAGAGTGCGAGAAAGTGCAAGGATAACAATACATGACTTTCAAATTTTTTGGCAGAAAGCACGAATTCCAACAAGAGAAGTGTTTCACTGCATATCCAAACTGCAAGACTTGCATAATAAATGGAAAGACCTGCAAAAAAGATCAACAAGGGAGAGCGAGCTGGAAAAGAAAAAGAGGAATGCATTCAGTGACACTCTAAACGACCTGTTTGATATTGCACATGCTAATGCGTTGGAAATGATGAAAATAGAAGAAGACAAACAGTTCTTGCTTTTTCAGAGGAAAAGGGGAGACTTGGATATGTGGGTGGTATTGACCATGAACTGGCAGATAGAGAAACTCGACGTCAAGAACGAAGGAAAGCAGAAGAGTTAATGATGGAACGCGCCGTAATCGAAAAAAGGCACATGATTTAGGAATCGTTCACATAATATGTGATGAAGAATTTAATTTTTAGTACAACTTTGATGTCCGATTCCATTATCAGCGGCAACAGTGGCAGATGTACTATTGTGAAATCAAAAAACACACCATTTATTGACGAATCTGTACCAGGACCTTCTCAAACGAAGATAACAGCAAGAAAAGTGTTATTTACTGAAAAACTTGTAGTTGCATTCTACAAATGCGAAGTGAGCGATAGGAATGCAGTGCATATTTTAATGTCAACTCCCGAAGCCTTAGGCCATGATTTCAATGACCTGCTAATAAATAGATCCTTGATAGGCGGATGTCGTGAACGCATCCGTCAAGAATATGCTCAAAAAGTTCAAAGTCAGTTCTCAAATATTGACTTCCAGGTATGTACTGTCCACTGGGATGGTAAGCTACTTCCGAGGTTAACAGGGAATGAGAAAGTTAACAGACTACCAATCATAGTACCCTTTGAAGGTGGTGAAAGACTTCTTAGTGTTCCAAAACTCCCTTCTGGAACAAGTGAAGAACAAGCTGATGCCGTATATGAAATATTCGAGGCATGGAATTTAGTCAGTAAAGTTTAGACTCTCTGCTGCGATTCGACAGCATCGAGTACAGGACGGCTGATTGGTGCTTGCATCTTATTGGAACAGCAACTGCAGCATGATCTTTCGTATTTCATTTGCAGGCATTAAATTCATAAAATAGTCCTAAGGAGTGTCTTCGAAGTGAAGTTTGGGACGTCATCAGCAACTACGGCACCACTGTACAAACAGTTGCAGGAGTCATGGGATAGCTTGAACAAAGTACACTTTAAACCTGCAGTGCAAAATGATTACGTTCGCAAGACACTCGAGGATATCACAGAAAAGATTATGAACTTTGCGCTGAAGTTTCTTTCTTGAAGGTACTCCACCGCGCATCATAAATTTTCACCACCCTGGAGCTATGCATCAGGCAAGATGGATGGCCAAAGCAGTTTATTGTATCAAGCTATTCTTTTTTCGTGACGAATTCCATCTAACAGCATCTGAGAAGAAAGCCTGCCAGGATGTTTGTATTTTCATCATACGTTTGTACCTTGATATTAGCGTCCAACGCTATACAAGCGCCTTATCGTGATCTTGAATTTCTAAGAAATCTCTTTGAATATGAGAAAATAGATTGCGATATATCCCAAGTAGTTGTGAAAAAATTTGGCGGTCATCTCTGGTACTTGACATCAGAAACGGTAGGGTTGTCTTTCTTCGATTCAAGAGTAGCTGTTGCAATCAAGCTGAAAATGGTCGAAGGCCTGAAATCTCCTGATTCTTCCTTTGGAGTTTGTAAAAGTTTGATGATTCAACCGAAGGATGTTTCAGAGTTCGTCAAAAAAGGAATTGAAGACTTGGTTTCAGTCAACACTATGAATTTCTTTGAACGGTTCGGGATTCTAAGTTCCTTTCTTAGCCAAGATCCAGTGGACTTGGGAGTGCTCGGAGATTACCATCAAAGTCTGTAGAAATTGAAAAATCTCAAGGTTGTGAACGACACAGCAAAGAATGGGGTCGAATTAATGACCCATTATAACAAAAGTTTAACAAAAAATACGAGTTTTTTTGGTATTTCATAAGGCGCAATTTTAAATTTTTCAAAATTGTGAGTTTCCATTGTCATCACGTGCTTTCCAATTAATAAATCTGCCTCTTGTGAGAATTTGACGAGATTTTGTTATTAATTGTGGAAATTGTAATTTTGGTTCAAATTTAGGGGTTCACCATTTTGTAAAATTAGAAAAGAAAATTTTTGGTTTAGATATATTTTTTCAACATAGTCTAAAGATCAAAATTGAACAAAGCCAAGGGATTTCGATGAAATGTAAAAAAATTACCTGCATTTGAAAATTTACGGTACTTTTCCCCATGTTAATTGCATGCCAAACTTTGAGTGCTTTGGGCCACATGTTAGTAGTAACGGATTTTGTTCAAATTAGGTGGAGACAATTTTGTTGGTCATTCTAAATAAATAGGGGGGTGAGACGAAGAAGAATCAAAAAACGAAAACTAAGGACCACTCTAGTGCACAAATGTGGGGTAAGTACAAAGACCGAGCGCGCAGCGGGAGGTAAATACATTATCGAGCGCGAAGCGCAAGAACCAACAGTCGCGCGCCCTAAGCGCGCTTAAACTTGCGAGCAGAGCCTAAAAATTTGATTTTTTTATAATTTTATGTGTAAAAAATAAACAATCTTTATTTGTTTGCATGTAATGCATTCCATTCGCAGTAAAGGAAATAATATGTTCAATTGATAATATATAAAATTCTTTGGAATCATTTTCAAATCTTCGAAGTTTATAAATTGTACGTTTCACTTAATATTTTTCTTTAATTTTATTTTATAGCTAATAATTTTTTCATGTTTTATTACCTTAAATACTTGGCATAATGAAGAAACCTTTAACATTTTTGACTGCAAGGAGTGGAGTCCTTCACCTTCTTAGTTTATTATACAATAAAAAATCTAAAATGATTTCAAGTATTTCAATAGTTTTATGAACTTCTGTTTTTTAAACCTTTCAAAACTGATGATAATTCAAAAATTTTGAATCTTATTGTTTGGTCAGCCTTCAGCTTAAAACTTTCAACATTAAATGATTTCAAACTGGAATTGTTTCGTGCTGAATAACTTGGAATTGAAAGCATATATCGAAGCATTGAAAATGGTTTGGTTTAATTTTTAAAAGTTTCCAAATTGTATCGTTCGAAAATAATTATATGTTATAGTTTAATATAGGCCAATTCTCAAATAAAAAAAAACTATAATCGCGCAAGGAAGTTTTTAAAACTTTTCACTATATAACAAAATTAAAAAATTTTCCTGAAAAACCCATGTGAGAACCAGGCATTCAAAACTTAATTATTTTAAATATCCTGCCAGATAATATTTTTCTTGCGTGAATAAATTATATAATTTACAAGTGAAATAATAGTAATCTTTTTTTATATTTTTATATTATTGATTGGCGAGGCAATGTTTCCCATGCGCTGTAGCACGCATATAATGTTGCTAGCGTATAATGAAACTCAATAAAAAAGGGTAATTTTCAGGACGCAATAACTTGATACCTATCAGAGCTAGAGCATTTTTTTTAGATTTCCGGCAAATTTAGTCTGCTTTAACTAATATAAGTGCAACTTTTATCTAAAATGTACAATACATGAAATATTTCACGGATACTAAAGTTAAATTTTGTTTAGGCCAATTTTTCATTAAAAAATCACTTCTGGAAGTCATATCTCCTAAACTATTCAAGATAAAACATTTGATTTTTTCAATTTCATAGGAAATTTTGTGCATTTAATTTTTTCTTCAGATTATTTACGCGTCCAATGCAGTGAAAAGGAGAAATTATGAAAAAACTGACATTTTTCACCTTTTTTACAAGGATGTAAAGCCTTCTAAATGTTACTTGATGTTTAATTATTAGAGGCTTATTTTGGATTATGATTTCTTTAAAAGGGGACCGACCATTTTTTTATTTAGGCCTCAAAATACTCGCGAGGCCGTGTAGGTCGGACGTCTTTGGGGTCCGCTCCCTAAAGTTTGTTTGTTGCTTTTCATACTAAAGTGTGTATTTCGAATTTAAAGTGAAATTATGACGACCAACGAAGAGCTGAAAAATTTATTGTTATCTGTGCAAGAAGAAGTTAAAACAACAAATGTGAAAGTAAGCTTGGTGATCGAAGATACTAAAACCTTGAAAAAATCGGATGAAACAATTTTGGAGGAGCTCCAGGTTTACAAAGAGAAATGTATTCTCCTAGAAGAGAAGTATCTTCTTTTGGAAAATAAAGTGAGCACCATGGAGAAAAAAATTGATTTTATAGAAGCTAGAGAAAGAGCCAGAAACATCGTACTCTATAACGTGAAGGATGATCTTACCAGCAATAACCGTCTCTCTGATACTATTAATACCATTGTCGAGAAGGCTAATATTGACATACCAAATGATTGTATCACCAGTTTTGGTTTCGTTTACTAAGCTAAGAAGCTGAGAGAATACCAACTTAAATTGGAACGATTTGGAAAGTCCTCTGTTATCAAGGGAAATCGCCTTCTTATGGACAACGACTACTACGATTTATCATCTATAGAAAAGTTGCTTGCAGCAAATAATGGTGATGGATATCAATGTGATGGTGGTGAATCAATGACTTCGACAAGCTCTACAACAGGCAGGAAAAGGGGTCGCCCCCCTAAAATCATGTCACCTAATATCGTGAACAATAAAAAACCCAAACACATTCATAAGGACAAAACAATTAAGAAATTTTTAAAGGAGGTCCCGAAAGGAGGAGAGCCCAAGATGGTCCCGAAAGCATGAGGGATGCTATATCAAAATCATTGCGAAGAGTTGTTTTTTGGAATGCCAGAGGATTTCAGAATTTGGATGACATTTATACGCATACTACCACTCAGGATATTATATGTGTTAGTGAGACGTGGCTTACTTCTCCCCCCCCCAAATTATGTATCCTTATCGAAACTCCGACTGTCAAATGACGTACAGTATGGCAACGAAGGAATCAACAATGGGAAGAGCAAAGGGAGGTCTACTCATTATCACAAACACGGGTAATTACAAAACAGAAACTATATGTGCGGCTGATGACTATATCTTTGTCAAAATAAAAAATAATTCTTCTTTCAATATCATACTGGGATCAATACACTCTAATCCAGGCTCTAATATTGTAAACTTTTTAAATAATTTAAATGAAGTTATTTATGATATTTCCTTGAAATATAAAAATTGACCTATAATAATAGGAGGGTATTTTAATTGCAAAGTTGGAGATTTAAACCAATTAGAGGCAGAAATTGTATGTAATAATAGGAGCATATTTAACTTTAGGTCAAGTCTTGACCCTGGACAAGATAAAAGAGGCACATTGACCGTTGAATGCTTTGAAAAAAGTGGTTTGTTTGTTTTGAACGGAAGAACTAGGGGTGATTGTCCTGCTCAATATACCTTCTTTAGAGGGAACAGTTGTTCGATTATTGATTTGGCTTGGATTAATACCATGGGTGCTCATCTAATTGATAATTTTGAGGTTTTAAGGGTCCCGACCGGATCTGATCATTTCCCTATAGCGATAACTTTCCTAGCTGACTCGGGATATAATTGTATTAACATAACAAGTGATCCTTATTTCAAATGGAAAAACGAAAAATATGAAAAATATAAAGAAAATATTCAGTACCCTTTGGATTCTAATTATGCGAATTTATCGATAGACGATCTAGAAAAAAATTTAATCAAAACTGTCACAGATACAGCAATTCAATTAGGAATGATTGTAACACCAAGTAAAAAGCTCGGTTTTTCGAAGCCATGGTTTGATGAGGATTGTAAAAACAGCAAAAGAGAATTAAAGCAAATGTTGAAAAAATGTGAACAGGAAAATTTCAAACCAGATTCTTTGATAATTTATGCGGACTATAAAAAAGAATATACGAAGTTACTGTTATTCAAAAAAGAGGCGTATAAAAAATCTCTGTTAGACTGTCTTGCGGTGGCTAAGGATTCTAAGCAATTTTTGAAGGTAGTTAATAATTTCGAACCCAAATTATCAAATAGGGATTGCATGGATCTAAACACGTGGGAAATGTACTTCCGATCTATATATCCTGCCCGGGATCCTGATACCTACATATTATCGATTAACGATTCGCGAAATCCTTATCTTGACTCGCATATTACTTTGGAGGAGACTATTTCAAGTTTAAAGAATTGTAAGTATAATGAAGCTCCAGGGCCGGACGGAATTAGTTATGAATTTTATAAAAACTTACCTGGCAATCTGATACTGTATCTAAATTCTTTATTTAACAAAGTAATAGATGAAGAGAAAGTTCCAAAATCGTGGTCGAAAACTTATGTTAAAATGTTGTAAAAGAAAGGGGAAATTACTGATCCTTCCAACTACCGTCCCATTGCTCTTGTTAATTGTATCACAAAAATCTTCACACAAATTCTTTCGAAGAGACTAATAGATTGGGCCGAAGAGATACATCTTTTACCTGAGTGGCAAGCGGGTTTCAGGAGGGGTCGGGGGTGTATTGACCACGTGTTTACTCTTAACTCATTAATTAAAAATCTCCTGAGATTAAATAGGGGAAACGTTTATGTACTGTTTGTTGATTTTAAAGTAGCTTTCTCGTATTTGAATCATAAAATCTTATGGAATAAAATTCTGTCAAAAGGATGTGGATCGAAATTCGCCAGAATAATAATGGATTTTTACTCCAAGGCTAATGTAGCAGTTGAAGGTAGTAAGGGTGTATCCCGAGCGGTAGACATTACAAAGGGAGTTATGCAGGGAGAAGTCCTAAGTCCAACGATGTTTACTGTGTTAATCGGTGATTTAGAGGAATTTTTACTTGCTAAAGGTATCAGAGGTGTATCGTTAGATCACTTGATTGAAATTTTGCTTCTTGCGTACGCGGACGACTTGGCCCTCATTGCCGACTCCCTTGTGGGAATGAGAAAAATTCTTGAAGGATTATATGAATATTGTAAGATAAATGATTTGGAGGTCAATATAAACAAAACAAAAATTGTAATCTTCAAGAAGGGAGGCCATGGACATAATAAAAAACATTCACCTTTTATGTACGGTGACTGCGAAGTGGAAATTGTTAAGAGTTATATTTATCTAGGCACTCCTTTCAGTCAATCTGCGATTTTTGTCAATGCAATGAACACAGCTGTAAGTAAATCTAATATAGCTTTGAACTCTACAATTTCTCTGATTCATAGATTGAAACTTGACTCCTGGAATCCTATTGTTAGACTTTTCCAAAGCCTTGTAAATAGTATTTTAATGTACGGTGCGCACATATGGTGGCTGCGATATTTCGAGACAATTGAAAAAATTCAGGCAACTTTTTTTAAGAGAATCCTTCATGCACCAAAAAGTACTGGAGGATATGCAATTAGAATAGAGGTTGGTGCCTTTCAGCTGGCGGTTCGAGTTTTCAGTTTAATTCTTAATTGGATCGAAAAAATCTTGAAGAAGCCTGATGATCGATACCCGAGTAAATGTTATTTAAGGTTAAGGGAATTAGACCAATTGAAAACAACCAACATTAATAAACAAAAATATAATTGGGCCCACCAGGTTAAGAATATTTTTGTGGAAATAGGGGCGGAGGACGAATGGGACTCTCTTTCTCTCTCTCCTTACAAGACCATAAAATGACTTGGATAAGAAAGTATGATGAAAAGCTTCATCAGATAGATCTTCAGAGAGCCCAGTCGTCCTCGGCTCTTATAATTTATCCACACCTAACTTTGCAGGATGGGCCCCAAAAGTATTTGACTATAAGAACTCCGCTCAAATTTATTAGAGTAATTTCCCAATTGCGTCTAATTAACAGATTTCAGCCTAGAATTATGATAAAAAATAACGCCCACAGGATAGATTTTAAGGATTTTTGTAATTACTGCTATCAGGATATTAGTAACTCCGAATACGTATATCACTTATTAATAGAATGTAATGCTTTTGCTTCCGAACGACAATTATATATAAGTAAATGTTCATCTGTGCAAGAAATGAGAAATGCATGGTATAAAATTTTTGATAATCCGGAAGCTAGCGATATTAGAAACACAAATATATTTATCATTAAAATCTTTGAAGGTGTGTAAATAACAACAGTTGAAATTCATGTAATGATAATTGTAATTATTGTAAGTTGTAACTTCTTTGTATGAATCAGTGATTCCTATACAAATAAAGACTATATATACTCGCGAGGCATCCCCAAAACATATTCAGAAAGAAACTGTGATAGGCGAGCACTTTTCAGTCAAAAGTGGTTCAAGCTAGCCGTGATGCCAAGAAAAAAATTCTCGCTATTGCTAGAATAACTTCTAGCTATTGCGAGAATAACTTCTAGCTATTGCGAGAATAACTTCTAGCTATTGCTATTATTTGAAGAAAAAAAAATGTTCGTTCTACGAAAATTCTGCCAGACATCTTTTTTGTCCATTGTTAGTTTAATTCATTTCGTCATAATTTTAAAATAGCGCATAAAAAACAGAAGGATTTTTCTTGTTTCCCAAAAAACCGTCGTATCCCAGTGTATGGGTACGCCGGTCAAAATTGAACAACCATGAATTCATTAAATGTCAAATATTGAAATAGTTAAAAAACGTTTTTTAGTGATTACATATGTTCCCTGATGATGTGAGCCTCACTTCAAAATATCATAATAAAATCTCAATTTTTTTCACTGTAATAGGTGTAAAAAAGCAAGAAAATATGTTTTTTGAAAAAAGCTCAATTTCGGAAAAAAGTGGACTTTGCACCCTTTCGCTTTCCCTGCTTCAAATTTTGTAATTACAAAAACAAATTATTGTATTTCAATTCAGATAAATTAACTATATGATCTAAAATACCTTTTGACATTTTTATTGTATATTTTTATTTTTGCCTCCATTTTGAGTTAGCCATTTTGAATTTAATAATTTCATAGACAAATGTGTCAAAGACTCAAAATTCCGTTAAGCATCTACAGCTAAATTGTTTGAAAAATGCAATAATTATTGCAATTTTTTTCATCCTATTACAGGTTTTGATTTGATGACCCTTTAATATAATGAATACGATTTATTTTATCTCATAAAACGAATTTTTTATTCAAATTTCGATGCTCAAATTTTGCGTTATGCGGAGATTAACCCAAATAAACTGTTTTACCATATATTGCATATAGGGTAAGTGCACCAAATTTTGCCCCCCCCCCCCCTTTTACATTTGACACTGTAAAAAGAGTAAGAAAAAATTTTAGAAACAACCAATATGGGCATGAATGTTCTAAAAAACAAAGAAACATTTGTGCATGTGTACAGAATTCGCAAAATTTAAATATACAATAACGGTAGGGGATAATAAACAAAATACGAAAAGTTGCAAAATTTTAAGTCTGAAAAAAGTGCTCCTAATTTCGCCCCCCTAGAACATGTTCTTAATACATAACATGAATTTAACGATTTATTTTCTTTATAAAATTTTACAGTCGCATTACATAATTTTACAGTGTAATACAGTAAAAACTGGGAAAACCCCTTAGAAATGTATTGATCAAAGCATTCGTTGCAGATAAATTTCATTTTCAATTTTTTATTTCTTTTATAAGTTTAGTGTTTAAAACCGATGAAAAATAATTCACTCTTGTAATTTTTACGCTTCGGGTACTTTTTATTTCAACTAGCTCATATTTTCAAATAATATATAATATAATATATAACAAAATATATATTATAATACATCATAATATATTATAATATATTTAAAAAAAACTACATTTCAAGTCCTGCAGAGTGGAGTAATTGCCAACGAGAAAAAATATTTACTTTTACGATCAACATGCTACCAAGTGAAGTCTGCAAAAACTCGCCATCCCAATTACACAGAAATATCACCATGAACATCAAAGTCTGCCAGATTACTAATCTATAGTGAATTAATATCACCACCAAGCGGAATTGAAATTGCGAGCATAGGGGCTCAGGAATCCGTGAGGACGAAATCTGGTGCACCTAGTCTATCGTCATAATTTTTTAACCCACAATCATATGGCTAAATCAACCGACAAAATTCCATCAGTGCGTGTAGAAATAAAAGTTACGAAAGTAAAAATTAATTTCATGATATATCATTCAAATTGATTTCGAAATATAATAATTCCATGTGCGAGAAAATAAGATGCGCGCCAAGCGCACGCATGAGAGCCTAGTGATTTCTAAAATCCAATACATATAGAGCAAGTGATACATAAACGGCATCCCTTGACTATTTTCCTTCTTGTATCAAGTGTGTGTACTTTTTAATAATTGAAAGCACCTTAATATGTAAGGTAAACGTCCCAGTAATCCCCGCGGTCACAGTAATCGCCAGTTTTGAAGTGTAAACGCCAGAAGTAAGTATTTTCCGCATTAAAATACATTCCTAAAATATTTTTAAGTAAGTTTGAACAGTGCTTGTCATGGAAACCAAATTAGTTTTTTTGTACAAATAGTGCACATGGGTAAAAAAAATTGATTTGTATTGCCGGTGGCCATCAATCACGAAACGTGGAAAATAGCTTAACATTTAGGTTATGAAAGACGTTTCTTTGTTTAAGCTTTTAATATGTCAAGAAATTACTTGATCGGGACGAAATTTTTTTTTTTTTTTAATGAAAGATCATTTTTGTTTCATAAAATTAAGCAAATTCTTCATTTATTACCTTCCCGTTCGAGAAATATCGGGCGCGATTATAGGGACATTTCAAAAGCATAGTTGCTGGAGTAATCGCGGGACGAATCTGTCAAAATTTTATTTCCATATTTCGTTGCAAATAATGATTTAATTAATTTCAAAAAGGAGTGACATGAAATCGGAGAACTGACTTGTTACTGCGTGAAAAGTAATCGTAATATAAATTAGTGCTTAAAACTGAAAAAACGTGATGTAAAATATTGGCATGACTATAGTGATTTCATCAGCAATTTTTTAGTTTATTATCATTTTTTAGTGAAGTTAATATTTATTGAGTAGTTTTTAATTAGCTAACATTAATCTATACTGCATAATATAAAGAAAAATGTGTAACAGATATATAATTATTGATAGTTTTAATGTTCTGACAACGTAAACAGAACATAACCTCCAAATACACATGATTTTTTTAGTCACTGCAATTTATCAAATTTCGTCATTGTGTTTATAATTTATGTTGCAAAAAAGTTAATTATACAAATTACCAGTGTGTAAATTTTTGCATCCCATGTAATTATGTTGTACTTAGCCATTTTATAGAACAAAGTTAGGTTATATGACTTTATACAACTCAATATTATTTTTCGAATTTTATTTTAAAAAGGAAAGTGTTAATAATTTTTAATTAAAATATTCAGCATTATAAAAGAATTTCATCATTGTAGTTATCACTTATCGTGATAAAAATTCTAATAAATATTTACTTCGATTTATTTTTGAGACCACTTTATTTCTTATAAATAAAATATTAATTTTATTCGAAAATATTTTTAATTGAAATAAAAACTAAAATTTTAAAAGAAAATTCATTTTTATTATGATTAATTATTATAATGTCCATCAGACGTATTGGAACTATCAGAAGATTCGATTTTGAGGTTATGTTTCGACGGATTTCATCTCGGAGGCCTCAATCTCTCGTCAATCAATATAAAACTAACAATACATCTTTCATTTCATTAAAGTATACTTAAAATACAAAGATACACTTGAAATACACGTTCAAATCACTAAAAACTGATTTCAAGAAAACTTAACCTTTTTGGCGAAGACTGGGAAACGACTGGCGATTACTAGTACATGGCAGATTCGGAAATGGCGGTGACTGGGACATCGGTGCTTTTTGACTTTTAATTGTTTATCAATAAGAAGTAGTATTAAATATAATGTAAAACCAATTTTTATAATATTCTAGGATGTTTAATGCTTCAATCAGTACCAATAATTTTTTAACTAATCCTTCCAAAACAATTTGCGAAATATTTGAAGTCAATGAAATCTCTTATGATGGTGATTACTGGGACGTTTACCTTAGTCCTGTTTTTGTTCTTTACTGAAAAATTGCGGAAATATGTTTACTTAAAAAAATGGTTTATTTTATCCAACTTTCTGACAAATCCCACTTTGGGGTACATAAATGGACCGGGGTACATAAACGGACCACTGTGTCAAAAAAAAAATAACTCAAAATTACATCTATAGGCAAAATATGCAAACATATTGTTCACTTTTGACACCTGAACAACATACTAAACACTACTTAATCTGTGATGGGTAATTTCATAGCTGTAAAATCCTGCTTACAAACAATCGCTTGAACCTCGCCAATTTTTTTCCAAAGGAACTCGGAAAAACGTTCGCATGACAACGTGGCCGAGAATTTTCGACGCATAAACTTGAGACTATGAATATCATATAGAAGAGCATATTACTGCCAAGGTCTACAAATTGTATACAGCAACACAAAGATGGTGATGCTAGTTCTTTTTAAATAGCTGGGGTTCCGTTTTTGTACCTCGCTCCGTTTATGGACCACTTACTCTATTACATCTTTTCGAGAAAGCATAGTATAGTCTAATATCTACCTGAAAACAGCATCCCAGTCCAATTCGTGCAGTGTGCCTCTCTTTTTTAATGTAATCTCAGCATATTTTTCACAAATTCTCTCGTTTATACAAACATTCGTTCCTAGTTCGGTCACAAGCTTTTTTTCTACTTGCCCGACATCCAAAATATCCTCATCTATCAAGCGTGGCAAATCTCGTTTCGTTCTACTACTGTATGTCTCTGAAATGGATGTGTAAATTAAAATTATCAGTAATAATATACAAGAAAGTTGAATGAAATTCAATTATCTCCAAAAGCATACATTTGGTAAATTTACCCAAAGGTCATGGTTTTTTCTCTCAAAACAGGTACACGGGAAAAAATAGTTGTTTAAAAATGTAGTGACTTTGTGTCATATTTTTGGATACCACAGAAAGTCGATTAAAATTCACAACCTTTCGTGTTCAAGAAAATGATAAATTTGAAGTAATAGAAAATCCGTTTGGAAATAACTGAAATTTGTGAACAAAAAGAAATTTAGAAGGGCTTTACATTATCTCAGATAGTACTCGAAGGTGTAAAACAGGCGACTGCCGGTCAGTGTGAAACTTGCAACACAAACCGGAGGCTTCATGCACGAGTCGGAGGTTAGTGCAGGGTCGGCGGAAGCCCTGTGTACGTTGGGTAGTACTACTCACTTGAAATTTTCGGAAGGTGAGTAATTACCCACCTGAAAATTCGAACAAAACAAAGACAATAATAACTGAGACCTTCCCCTCCTCTTTCTCACTCCCGCGGCCAGCAAAACTACCCAACTGGGCCCAAGACGTTTAGCCGACCCTGGGTTAGTGCACACTGCACGAGCGAAGCTAGTGTATAATATAGCACGTGTATTACTAAAGTGCGTATGAGAGTCCATTGTGTCAATTCGCAAAATAGGTGTGTATCAAAGTGCGAATGCGCCAATATTATTCTCGCACAGTTTGTTGGATTGATCCTAAATCGGGGAAATCCAAACGTGAACAGGCAAGGCAGCATGAATCATTTTTGTTGGATTTGCACGCATGATGCCAACTTATGTAACTAACGCGCTGAGAGTGCGGCCCACGAGCTGTTTTTTATGCTTGACTGAGCACATCCTCTCTTTCAGCACCGCGACTCCTCTTATGGCGAAACTGCAAAGGCCATTAGTTCTAGGAACAGCGTGAAATGAAAGTTCATAAAAAACAACAGTCCCCTAGTGCATCTGAATCATTAAGAAAAAAAAACCAAAATATGTGCTATGTGCCGAACGTTTACCACTTCATCGATCGACGATATGTTGAGTCACTACAAAATCTGCCACGATATCGCCATCGAAACAGAGAGGTTGAAGTTTTCGTCTGTTACAGACTTTCTGATTGGAAAAGTAAAACCGAAGAAGAATACAGCACACAGTTTCGAAAAACAGGCGGGACGAAACCAAAAGAGGACCATGTGATTACCAAGTATGCTTGATGTCGGTCAGGAATATATATATGTACCACCTGATCAGAGGAAGTGATATTTGAAGCTGAAAGGAAGCAGAAAAATTGATGCATTTTGCCGTGCGACTATAAGCTTATTAACTAACACTGAGTTAGTTAGTAGTTACTTTTATTCAAATTTAAAAATTCATTTAAAAAAAATCAATAATTTCCGATTAAAGCGTTTGAAATTATATTAAATATATAATTAAACCTTCCTCAATTTAAAAATGTCTCATACAATGTTCTAAGCAACAGTCCGGATGTGTGTGGATTTCACACTCTGTTATGAACACGATACTTGAAAACGGTTGCAGATAAATTGATGAAATTCGGAGGGCTTATTTTCACCACTAATATCTTGAAACTGGCCGAAGGATTTCTAAAAATATTTATTGCATTTTTTTGTAGCACTCAATAATGTTCTAAAAATCGGGTTTTTATAGTAAAACTTTTTTCATCAGCATAATTCAAAGTTGATGCAACAATATATAAGATTCCTTGGTTCGAGACGAATCGATTGACCTATAATACTAATACATTTTATTAAAGGGTAGGGAAGTTATGGTTATTTATATATTTTGAAAATCGTTTTTTTATAGTAAAACTTTTTTCATTAACATAATTCAAAGTTGATGCAAGAACATTCGGTAAGTACATAATACATTGAATGTTAAAAGTAATAACCGTAAGAACAAGTTTTGTTTAACGGTAAAAAGATTCCCAAGCGGTAAAATTATATATATATATATATACCAGAGACTCGATAGATGAACAATCGCGGGGGTTGCCTGAAAATGGCCTTGTTCATATAACGCGTACAGCGAAACGTAAACAGTCAGGGCCGCCTCAACCGTTTCCATAATATTGCGCAATCTACTTGACTGAGTAGTATAGTGCATGCGTCCCTTCAGAGGCGGAGTCGCAACCGTCTCTCGCCCTGCCCCCTGAGAAACTGTGGGGACCAGTAATTCTAGGAATTCATATAACGCGTTCGATCGCGCGTTCAAATAGCGAGTCTCTGCTGTATTGGACAAAATTATGTCTAATTTTCATTTGTATTTCTTTGTATTTGAAAATTATATAAAATATTTCCCACTATGTATAATCTATGTATAATTTTTCCGCCTAGGTTGTTGCTCATAAAAAGAATTGAAACCTAAAAAATAGCTGTTTTAAAAATTTAATTTATATCTTATCGCTTCTTATCAAAATTTTAAAATTTATGAAATTTTTAGCGACAGCTAATGTATTAATTTATTTTCAGATATAACCTTGTATATTTCAGGCAGAAGTGAGGGTTACATGAGTGCAAAGTAATTTTTCAAATAAACTTGTAATAATTGCGCAACAAACTAGTTATAAATTTAGTATTATAGCAACAAACAAGAGATAATTATTGTATTATAGCAAAAAAAACTAGTCATAAATCTTGTATTATAGCTTTTTAAAGATGCCAAGACAGATTTAGTTGAATAAAGTTTAAAATGTGTGTCCGTTCGTAATACAGTCGTATCATTTTAAAATTCCAATATTTCCAAAAAGTCCCGTACATTTAATACTCATAGTAAAATAAACAGATCAGATATACGGCCAGATTGAAAAATCGATTCGGTATGGGTTCAGATTGAAGTTGGTGCTGATACATGAAAGGAGAAGAATATATAAGAGAGCCTCGGATCCATTCGGATTCAATTTGGAGTTAAGAATTTAATTGAGATTTAATTTGGGGTTGAAAGACGGATTGAGAAGGGTTGAAGAAGATTTAAAACTTACCACTCTGGAAACACCAGTTCTCGTAAGATCACTGAAGTTAAGCATTGTTGGGCGCGGTTAGTACTTGGATGGGTGACCATCCAGGAATACTGCGTTGCTGTTGGCCCGTCGTGGGTGTGGTGGGCCCACATTGGTAGTAAATATCCACCTAGAAACACTACCCGAATCGGGTAGTGAGGCAATGAACTTTCGAGTTCAAACTGCTAATCAATTTTTTTTTTTTTTTTTTTTTCGGGTGTAGGTAAACAACGTATGTCGATATTTCTGTGGGCCCAGCTTCACAATTCTTGGATCAATCATTTTCTAAATTCTATTTCACGAAACATGTTAAAAGTAATTTAACAATATATAAAATCTGTTAGACTTTATAATATAATTTATTAAATCTTTGCCCGAAACCCTTTTTTCTTAAATTATTTGACCATCACTTAAACTTTAGAAAAATATTTATTATTTCTTAGAAAGGATCATTTGTTTAAAAAAATGCTTTATTATGAGAATTAGTAGACTTTTCCAGTTACTCTGTTTTTAAAAATTAATTTACATTTCTTCTACTATTTAATGAAATTCGCTAAGGTCATCATAGACTTTTCTCTCTATCCGCGAGTCATAGAATAGTCACTTAAAATTTAAGCAACTATTTCTGTCCGTGTACAGTTAAATCTACCTTTTTATTAGATATCAGATTCCCCAGATAAAAATTGTATACCAGTACTGACAAAATCCCGAATGGTAACTAAGTTCTGTATTGTTTGGTCTGTCATTGAAAATTATATAACTTTTTATATTGGAAGGTTTTGATTAGAGTTAAATTATTCTATTGTCAATAGTTTGAAGAAAGTCTCTTTGAATTTTACTGAAGACATGCGAAATTGTGCCAGGCGGTGTGGAAATTACCGCGCTGTACAGTTCCAAGCTACACTGCCACGATTCTATGCTGGCGCCATCTCAAATAAATGTTCTGACGCTGTGCGCAAATGTGACGCTCGGATCGACTAGCCGCTAGACAGATTTTCTAGATTGATAAATAATAATTAATAATTTATCAAATAAATTAATAATCATAATAAATTATTACTCCCAGGATTGATTCGCACAATTAATTAAAGATATAAAACATTTCTTTATGTAAAAAATTACAAAACATATTAATTCCAGAAACTTGGAGTTATGGCAAGGATCGAACCTTTATCGTTAAGCCTCAATATTATGAGAAGTTTTAGGCTCCGGAAGCTACGATCATGGTTCCTTAAAGCCACCAATCCCGAAGCAACTGGAACGTGTACGTCATCCGCTTCTGCTCCTTCTGTTTTAGAATGTAAGCAAGAGCGGGAAATTTACGCGAGATAACATCGGGCAACACTGTTCCTTGGAGTCAGGTCTCTAGCCGCGGATGACCTTACGCGGCAGACGGGACAGTTGCAGGTGACGGTTTCACCTCTGGATACTTTTTTAGAGCTACCAATCTTTGTAGAATGTTATGAGGAACAGTGTTGACGGACCAGATGAAGTGATCCCAGAAGAACAGCCTTTTGCATCCGGTTCGCGATGGAATGAGCCTGACGCTGGCAAGCCGGAATCTTGTTGAGTTGGCTAATAAATGAAGCTTTCATACCTCCAAGACAGCCGATTATGAGAACTACAAGATGGACTTTGAAGCCTTGGTAGAGCCTGCTCAGCTCGAAAAGAAGTGCTTGATATTTCGCCCGTTTTTCTTCCTCCTTTGCCGTGATATTACCATCGGCT
>CAKNYM010042107.1:0-12609 GCA_932195095.1 Andricus curvator | reverse complement strand
AGATTAGCACCCGCTCATAAGGACAACCGCAGGAATTCGCCGAGAGCGGGTGCTAATCTGAAAAATTGCACCTGCTCCCAGCGAAATCGCGGTAAAATTTCAGCTGTAACCACGTCTCACGACCGTGAGATAGGTGGTTACAGTCTGCGACGAACTCAATACGATGATCCAGCAAAAGTCTCGTGCACCCTGAGAACACGGAGCGACCCAAGGACGACCGCCTTCTGCATTTTCCCCGCAAGTGTCTCTGCATTTTGTTGACACGCAGGGATGCTTTCCAGGCTAATAACCAGTGAAACCTTTGCACCTCCAAGAGCGCCGATGATCAAGACGATTAGCTTAACAGAATATTCAGAGTATGACCGTCGCAACTCCCTTATAAGGTCTTTATACCTCTCTTTCTTTTCTTTCCCCTTGGTTGTGACGTTTTTGTCGGCTGGTGTCGAAAATTCGATAACGAATATGGTTCGTTTCTCGAAGTCGAGGAGAACTATGTCAGGCCTCGAGTGCGCAACAGAAACAATTGTCGAGAATATGAAGTTCCAGTATATGCGGCAGTTCTCAATTTCGACAATTGACTCTATTTCTCTAGGAGCGTTTAGCGGAGAGGTATTTGGGCTAATCCCATAAGAGTGACAGATATGGTAATAAAGCACTCTTAGTGCCGCATTGTGCCTTTGGATGTAGGTCGTTCCCGCATGAGTTGGACAACCAGATAGTATGTGTCCGAGATGCTCGGGGTGTGCATGACACGCTCTGCAGCTATCATCGGGAAAGTCTGGGCTCAAAATGTGGCGACGGTATGCTAGAGTGAAAATGACAGCGTCTTGACATGCCAAAATGAAGCCCTCCGTGCCCGACTTCAATCCGGGTGATCTAAGGAAAGAAAACTTTCGCTCATACGACATCGACTGATCTTCCACATTTCTGTGGAAGATACCGTGCATCCTCTTGTCGAGGAGCTGTTCGTGGAAGTTTTTCTCCTGTGCTTTCTTAATCCGGGCCTCCAGGAGTGAGTATTCAAGATTCAGTATTCCGCGACTACCTTGACGGCGTGAGAAGTAAAGTCGTGGAACAGCAGACTTAAGGTGCATGCTTTTGTTCATGTGCATAACCTTTCGGGACCCGATAGCGAGGGATCTGAGTTCGTCCTTCGTCCATGGAACTACTCCAAATGAATAGAGTACTACGGGGACGGCAAGCATGTTCGTTGCAGATACTTTGTTCCTCGCCGACAGTTCGGAAGACCATATCCGTCGGATGAGACGTTTGTATCTGCATCGGAGAGTATCCTTTATAGATGTCACGTCCTGAATGCGGCTCTGTGGCACGCCCAGGTATATATAGGTCTCTCCAGCGCAAATGTGTCGTATAGCGCTTCTGTCAACGAGCTCAGGATCTTCGGGGATGCCATTAAGTTTTCCTTTCTTCAAATTAACATTGGCACGTTCCTCTAACCCGAACTCCATTCCAATCTCTTGAGTGTACTCTTTGACAATTTTTAGAGCTAGATGTAGTTTCTCTTGATTCCCAGCATAGATTTTAAGATCATCCAAGTAAAATACATGAGTGATCTTATGCTTTCGTTTTCCATGTTTGCCGCAGAGATACCCTTCGGAATGGCGAAGGGCGAGAGATAGTGGCAATAATGTGAGGCAAAAGAGGAGAGGGCTCATGGTGTCGCCCTGAAACACACCTCTCTGAAAGGTGATACTGCTAGTGAT
Organism: Andricus curvator; assembly: GCA_932195095.1. Lineage (NCBI taxonomy): Eukaryota > Metazoa > Arthropoda > Insecta > Hymenoptera > Cynipidae > Andricus > Andricus curvator. The sequence goes on along the minus strand of CAKNYM010042107.1, from coordinate 10,885 downwards.
CACACGATGTTTTCCAGATGAGATAGTAAATCTGGTTTTCCAAAGCGGCATTAATGTCTCTATGCACCTCACGATGTGTGAATGAACCTTTAGGCTTTCCAACAGACAGATGATAAGTCTATGGGAGGTTGAATCGAAAGCTTTCACAGGTCCAATTGTCCGAACAATCCTACCATTTAGGATAGCTGTGAAGATCTTATACAGTGTATTCAGACAAGTTATGGGCCTGTAATTCTTAGGGTCAGCTAAGATGCCCGTGTTCGGCAGCAGCACTGTGCGCCCTTCCACCAAACACCCCGGAATAGGCTCAACCGACTTTAGATATGAGGTGAAAATTCGGGCCAGATGCTGGTGGGTTGAAGGAAACTTCTTCCACCAGAAGGTCTTGATACCATCTGGTCCTGGAGCGGAATAGTTCTTCATGCCTCTTAATACGTTTTTCACAGCTCCTTGAAGCTATTTATGTTCTTTGAGCCTTCTTCAAGTTGATGTTGGACTTCGTAGACTTCTCTCCAAAATGCTTCGACCTCCTCTGGTTTGGGCGGATGGTCGACAGTAACTGGAGGGTCTTGGAAGAGTCGAGATGGGTCAGACAAAAACTGTTGATTTTCTCTGACCCACCTCTCTCTCCGCACTAGACTTCTCCTAGCGTTAGATAGTACTCGTAATCTGTCAACAATATGCTGCCTGATGGTCAATAGCTTTGACTTGTTGATTGTGTGATGACGGATCCGCAGTTCGCGCGCAAACTGTCGAACCTTGGCAGTGAAAGTCCTGCCAGATGTTATGTAGTCAATCACACAACTGAATGCGGGACGCGTACTGTCTTGCCCAGCCTATCTTTATGCTAAGTTGATGCATTCGTCTTTTGGTCTTATAATCAACCGTTGGTTTTGTTTTACGGTTTGCATCTGCCAAAGTTCTCGCTGCATTGTACACACTACAATTTATAGTCCAAAGGTCGGATTCTTCGGAAAAATCTCAACGAAGCTCATCATCCAGTTCAGTCAGATCTTTGGGCTCGGGAGAAACCTGAATGTTGATGTTCCTCCGTGTCTTGAAGCATCGTTCTTCCTCTATTGGATGCCTGTTTGAGGTTGGTCTCAGTGTCGTCTCTCTTTCTCTGTTGCCGGCTTGTTCTGGCTGCGGTTGTGTAGGCGCTCCGCTTATATAACCCCTTTTCCGGAGGTCCTCGGCACGGTTTCGCAGACGTTTTTGCGAAAAATCCGAGAGCTCTGGGTGTTTCTCGCACCACAGAGCATGCAGTCGCGCCATGTAACCTTTTCTTTCAGGGGCCATACTCGTATCATAGCATTGATTGGCTCCTCCAACTCTAGAGTAGTCGGCATTGTTGTCCGACCCATTGTCGGGAGCCCTGCGGGTTCGATTGTTTTGAACCGCACTTCCTACAACTCTGTTTGGTGTTGTCATTGTTGTTCCCACGAGCACCTAGGGAAAAGGGTTCGTCCACCCTTGTGGAGCCTCGCGTGCAAGGATAAGGCTGATACTCTGAGAGGTCGCCCGGTATCCCAGAGTCATATATATATTTGGGCAGAATACGTCAAGTGGTCCCACCTAAAATTATTCTTTTTTTGATCGGGTTGAAACTTGGCTGAACTATAGTCCTAGTGGACCTAATTCACCAAACCATAGGTCTATTTATCAACCCGTTGTCAATATACTGGGGCCTGAAGTTTTTACTTTTTCAGGTGCTTTTCCACCAATTTTCACCAATTATTCACCAATATTTCAACTATTCTAACCATTTCATAAAAATGACTAACGTTCTATCCAGCCGTAGCCAGAAAAATTTTCGGGGGTGGGGGGATATGCAGCAGGAAAAAATTTCGGGGAGGGGATATGTACATGTTTCAAGAATTTCGGGATGGATCAAACCCGGGTCATCCCCCCCCCCTGGCTACGGCCTTAGACTTCACTACGTATGGACAAAGATTTAACAAAAAATTTGATAAGACATGTTAGTGTGAATAATAATTTTCACTCAGAGGTTCCTCAAACAAAATTTTCGCTCCATTTATTTCAGCTAAGAAAAAAATATCCTTCGACATTTTCAGTTTTTTGAATTGTAGATGGTTTTTTTGTAGGTAAATGATGGGTGGCAGTGCAGAGCTTGGTTACCAACAAAATGGGAATTATCCAAAAGAGCGAAAAAACATTCTGTAAAATCGAAATCACTGTTTGAAGGTAAAACAAATGTCCACTCCCGAGCCAAAGTATTATTAAATTGAGGCAAAAAAATGTTTATCAAAGAAAATTATTCAGGTTCGAGAAAATTCGAGTTGAATAAAATCATGCCTTCAAAATATTAAGTTTCTGAATACGGGTAAATAAAGTTTGATATAAAAAAGTTGGTCAATTTCGAGAAAATAGACTGACAATTTTGAGATTAAAATTTCATGGGTTTTCAAAATCGTCTTTGGATGGTTATTAAAAAAACAAATTTTCAATTTTTTGCAAAAATAAAAACTTCCTTGTTAGATATGGGGATGCTAAATGAGAATGAAAAAGGTTTGATTCAAAAAAATTCTGTTTCGAGAAAGTCAAAATTGAAGATCGCGAAATCACAGTGTGAGATACATGTTTTGCTAAGAATCCGAAGAAATATTATAAATTTTTTTTTATTAAATTGAATACGTTAAAAATAAGTTTCAAAAATATCAATGCTTGAATGTTGAAAATAATTATTACTACTTTAAAATTGTAACTAACTTTTAACTAATATTTTAAATAAATTTGTTGTAAAATTATTATATTCAAAAATGGTATAAAACAAATACTTTTATCACAATGCGTATTTGATTTTTCAAGAATTTGTATTCAATTAATCCATTTTCGATAAAAATGTTGGTTATCTAGTTCTGTACTGCAACCCTTCAAATAAGAGACTCTATATGAGTAGCCTTTATTTCGCAGCTCTTCAAACATGAAATTTTAATTTATTCATGTTTAAAGTGTGAAAGACAATTAATTTCAGACAAAAAGAATTTAGCGACTAAAAATTTTTTTTTGTATTAAAACTGGAACATTGTAGCGTGCAGATTAAAATTAATTTGAAACAATACAACATTTTAGTTCTGTCAAATTTTGTCGCTGTTTTTTTGGTTATAATTATGAGAAGGATATTTAACAAAAAAGTTGAAGTTTTACGTTGTCAACAAAATATATTTGTCACAAAATCTCTCTGCTTCCTTCCTAAAAATGCTTCCTTCATTTTAAACAGAATTAATATTTTAAACACAATCAAAACCTAGGGTTAAGCTGGCAGTTTATGAACTATCTAGAATGACATTTCATGAAATGTCTAATTGTACTAAGTGGTTACGATATAGGTATACACTTTCAATCAAATTTAAATTAAAAAAATTATTTCGTGATTCGCAATAAGGAGGCGGGTTTGATCAGAACCTTCTAAAATCTAGAAAATATCAAACTTTTAGTAGAATCCAATGGAAGCCAATTTTCCATAAAATTTAGAATTTATTTATTAGGTCCCCAGGGCTAAACAGCCTTCTAAGGGATAAAGTTCCGAATAGCTGAACTTTCTTATTTTCTTCAAACTCCGTATACGTATGTGTTTTGACGCGCTGATTACGAATATGCTAGTGAAAATTTGCGACAAGGCGATTTTCATGGTGAAACCGTGTAAAAACCATAAAAACCATGGTTTTTTGCGTTTATTCAAGTCAATACGCATAATATCACCAAACATTTTCAACAAAAGTTGTAGATCTCATCGAGTTACATATTTTTTCTTGGAAACATTTTCATCTGCGAGTGATAGTTTTCCCGAAAATTAGTGATACATTGATTTTCATTATTTTGAAGGTTTTCTTCTCCCGAGTCCCAATCAAGATGGATTAAATATATAATAATTTCAGTTTGAGTATGATTCTCCAAAAAAGAGAAAAACCACTTCACACTTCACACTAATACCGTTGAGGAAAATACGTGGTTTGAAGGGTGCCACATTTCCGCAGCGGCCTGTCTGCTGATTTCTTACTGTTTCGCTGTAGGCTTCAATTTTCAACAAACGATCCGGGAAACCAGCATTGTAAATGGTCAGTTGATTTCGCGGGAAACTGTTGAAGACCGCTTCTCTTTTTGTGGGGAGATCTACATGGTTGCTCTTGACAGTCACTTCGAAGAGAAAAGTCGCATCGGAGGTGTCGGTGAAGTAGTTGAAATAGATGAGTGCAAGATCGGCCGTCGAAAATACAAGCGAGGACGTGTGGTGGAAGATTCATGAATCCGCGGAATGATACATAGATGAAATCCCTAAAACTATCGTTTGGAAATCTGTCCCGATAATAAGAGAGATCAGGCCACTCTAATAGAATTAATAAAAAAGCATGTAGTGGAAGGGACGGAGATCCACACCGATATTTGGAAGGGTTATATTAATCTCGAAGATCATGGATTCGTTCACCAAACTGTGAATCATTCCAAGGAGTTTTTGGTTGACCAAGAATCGAACTTTTGAGAACGGAAAAAGAACCGAACGCTAGAGAACGAATCAGAGTCTATTGCTTATTGTCTCTGTTTAATATTTGAAAGTACAATTTTAAACCAACATAAACTTTAAAAAACAAAATTGCACAAGAAGACGTAAAAAGAATTATGTTCTTCAAAAAACTGTTTTTTAAAAAAGAAATACTCAAGAAATTCAATTGATACAAAATAATTGCACAAAATGAGTAAAAATACGAGAAATATGTTTACAAAAAACACTAAGGGCACACTCAAAACATCGTGTCATCTTGGCGGTGGACGCGACGATTTCTCTCACGATGAGGAGTTCACAAGAGCAATCTTGCAGACCATCTCTGTGAATTTTTGTGGCGGCGACGGCTTAAGAAAATAGGTGCTGATCCGTTTAAGGAATTAATCGCAAATATTAAAGTATGTTACCCTGGCCACTGAATATAATCAGCATTTTTGATTGAAATAAATTTAAATATATTATATAATAATAAAATCATAAAAATAAAAAAAACAGATGAATGAAAAAAGTTACAAAATATAAAAAATATAAAAAAATATGCTTTTCAAAATACTCCAACCTTCCCGCGGTAAGCAGTGTGATTAGCTAACAAGCCGAACCCAATGGAGATACGATGCAAAAACAACATCGAGTGTACAGGTAGGTGTTTGACCAACATTATATCTGTGATCAATCACAGGGGTGCCTTCGCGCCCCCCACGAGACGTTGAAAAAGTTTAGGGGTTTGACACTCATTATTTCTGTAACCAGTCACAGGGGTGCCATCCCGCCTCCCACGAGACGTTGGAAAGGGGTAGAAGTTTGAACAACATTATTTCTGTAACTAGTCACAGGGGTGCCTTCCCGCCCCCCACGAGACGTTGAAAAAGCTTAGAGGTTTGACCCTCATTATTCCTGTAACCAGTCACAGGGGTGCCCCCCACGTGACCTTCGAAAAGGGTAAGTGTTTGACCAACATTATATTTGCGATCAATCACAGGTTTGCCCCCCCCCCCCCATGAGCCGTTGGAAAGGGGAATGGGTTTGACCAACATTATTTCTGTAGCCAGTCACAGGGGTGCCTCCCCCCACGAGACGTTGGAAAGGGGTAGGGGTTTGACCAACATTATTTCTGTAACCGGTTACAGGGGTGCCTTCCCGCCCTCACGAGACGTTTGAAAGGGGTAGGGGTTTGACCAACATTATTTCTGAGACAAGTCACAGGGTTGATGTCCCACCCCCACGTGACCTTTGAAAAGGGTAAGTGTTTGGTCAACATTATATTTGTGATCAATCACAGGATTGCCTGCCCGCCCTCACGTGAGACGTTGGAAAGGGGTATGGGTTTGACCAACATTATTTCTGTGACAAGGTACTGGGATGCCCTCCTGCCCCCACGTGACCTACGACAAGGGAACACGCTATCAATTGTCTAGTTTATGCCGAGTACGAAAATGTCGTGAAAATTGACGGTGCAAGGCCAGTTATTGCAGACTATAGCAATTGATTTAACGCAACAAAGGATTCAACGCGCATCAAGACCAGTTCGAACATGTATGGAATCCAGTTTTTCAACAAAAGACGCGTCCCTCAACCGGTTTGAGCATGTCAATACATGACACTACACGTCCACGTACTCACCTGCCAACGGTCTCCATTTATACAAAAGACGCACGCCTCAGCTGGTTTAAACAGGTCGAAAAAATGAAAAATTGCACACCCTCAAACACACACCTGCCAACGGATTTTTCGTGTGGAAGGGGAAAGCTGGTATATCTACGACCTATATAAGCTGGCAGTCTTCACACGTGACCCAGTACTGGTAAAGAACACTTGCAACGTCTTACATCGTTCTACTCATATGGTTTTTCGTCGCAGTCCTCGTCCTCGTTGTGAAATCTGCAATATGGTTGACTATGTAATCGAGATTCGAGGCTTTCGGGATCTTGATGACAATTTTCTACCAAAGGAGCTAGCTATCGTCACACTGGATCACAAGTTTGTTGGTCACTGGATCGCAGCATGACCTCATCCCTTTTGCGAACTTTCTACCTGTGTAAAACAACAAAACAATTGGCTCTCAAGATTCTATCATGGGATCGAGTGGTTCGAAGGTGACTTTTGCATGAAGTTTCTCTACTCCAATCTCCGAGATGTAGCTAAATCTGCAGCAACAATTTACACACGTTGGGCGTGAAAAAGCGAAACTACTACAAAAAATAATAAGTATGCAAATTATCAACCTGGAAGAACTGACATGTCCTACATTCAAACAACTACCAGACAAACTAGAATATTGTTTTCATCATGGAATCGAAAAAGAAAAGTATTACGCCGTTGATCTAAATAATGCTATGAGAATCAAACGGTGGTTCTGCAAACAACGACAAGAGCAGGTACGATTATTAAACAACAACAACAAAGGAACGACTAAACCATCTAAAAAAACCATTGCTGTTCAATAACACATCGAGGACGAGGACTGCTATCGACGGAGAAGATAAAAAACCAGTGCCTCCTATACTTGCATCCAGTTCGCCATCACACTCATACGAGGACGTATTGACGGACAATGAACAGCCTACAAATTCTGCAAGTGCTTCAGATGACGGGGGCCCACACAATCGGTGTGTACCCGGCTGATCAAATACCGAAAACTTGGACACGTCCTGCTGCTATCATTATCAACACAGATGACCACACAAAACCTGGCTAGCATTGGGTCGCCATCTTCGTCGGCAGCTCAGGCAGAGGAATATACTTCGACAGTTACGGTTTACCGCCTCTTATTCCTCAACATCTTCATCGCTTACGAGGAAACTGTACCCTCTTCAGTTGGAACACGAAACTACTACAGAGTGCCTCTTCGAACGTGTGTGGTCAGTTTTGCATTATGTTTCTGCATTGTATGTGTAGTGGGTATTCTTTGCGCGAGTTTAAAGCACTTTTTACCGATGATCTCGTGAAGAATGATCAAATTGTGGTGCGATTTTATAAAAAAAACTTTTGGCTAAACATAAACTGACTTGTAAAAAAAATGTATCAGGAGGTGAAAATGGTGGCAGCGGCGGTAGTCACTGTGCATGCTCACTGCATAGCTGCAATCGTCTCGAATCTTGTGTACAGACATGTTCTTCGAAACTTGCTACTTTGTATCTATTTTAATCAATGTTTGTTTTATCACATATAGGGTAGAATTATTATATAAAATTTGCTTCATCAATTATCTCTTTGCTCTTTTATGCAAAAGAATATTGCGCCTACTCTCTCTGGCTAAGAGAGTATCTACTTTTGCATTTATTGTGTCTCTGTTTATAAAGTTATGTAAACATTATTTTAAGTATTCGTTTCCCTCATAGGCTAAGAGTTTTTTGTGGAATACATACATGTTTTAGATTCTCCTCTGCGTCTAAGACCTTTTCTACTATCTAAGTTGGTATCCCTAATTACTTATTTTTGTGTTGCTTCATTCGCATATATGTCTGTCTCGATTCCTGTACATAATATTGTATCTCTATTTTAATCTTATATAAGTAACAATACATATGTGTTCTTTAGATCTAGATTTAAAAAAAAAATGGTGAAAAATTGAAAAATGTTGTTTTAATTTCAAGCACCCTTTACTAACCTGAATAGAATGTAAGATTATGACAATTAGTTTGCGTTGTAATTACTTCTCGCCTTTTCCAACTCGATGACTTACTACCTCTACTCTTGGACTAATAAGGAGGGGGTGGAGCCCCTCCCCTTTTCGAGGCGAAACATGTCCATTCATGAAACATCGCAGGTTCGCACAGGGAGGGAGTGGAGCCCCCACTCCTTTTCCAACTTCGATACATTCATTCGATGGGAGTGTGTGGGGCCCCCTCCCCTTTTCCAGCTGAGAATCATCCATTCGATGGAATCATGTTTGACCCCTCCCCTTTTCCAACTCAGAATCATTCATTCGATCAATTAGGATAACCGCCATTTTGTAATTAGGTCACACCCCTAATGAGCGCCATTTTGTAATTAGGCCAAACCCCTCGACAAATCAGGGGACCAAATCCCCTATCCTACCCCCACCCCCTCCATTTAGGCCACGCCTCTCGACCAATCACAGGCCGCCCTATGGCTCAAGTTATCGACTAAGAACTCTTATTTATAGGAGCAGGATGAGGATGAGGAGGGGGAGTGAGTATATGGATGATGATGAGGAAGAGGAGGACAGCTAGTCAGGTGTTTGGGGAAAATACAAACAGAAGCAATTTGGGCGCTGTGTGGTTCTAACTAGAGATAGCAAGAGCATCAATTATCCTATTCTCTTCGTCCTATATAAATTGTTGCATTATCACTTAGCCTTCAGTTGCATATCAGATGTCATACTTGCAACTAGGGAACTCATTCTTGAAAAATTCTACAATAGAACTAAGATAAGTGGCAACAAATATTTGATTTAAGCTCATTTTTGATATACATAAATCAAGATATCTCTTATACCTCAGAATAAAATGATGCTTTCGACAATATATAATTTAAATTCTTCATTTACTAAACAAGCTGTGGTTGGAGATGGTTTAAATGAGAATAGAATTTTCTCTACTTTTCTAACATTAGTCAGCAGTCATTCCGGATGTTATATTTCCCTGGATAAAGAAGATTGGCTGCTATTGAAAAGTAATTTCAAAATCATTGCATCATTTTTTAATGGAGAAGAAAAATTGAAGAGAATACTAAGAGAGACAGTGGAGGGAGTACTGAAATGTGGGAATTTTCAACTTCGCTTTAGAACCCATTTTAGAGAAAAAATGGTAGCAGCGGGGCCAAAAAGATCCAGAATTCAGTTTACCGTGGCTCGGGCCGAGCTCGCTCGAGTCGGACTTCGGAGTCGTTCGACTTCACGATTCGGTTTCGTTGGCTTGTTGGCTATTAGGAGGTTTGGGTTGATGTTTGTTTTCAAAAATTCACACCTGAACGAAAGACTTGAAAGATTTCAAATATTGCAAGCCGAAAAATTATTAACTTATTAAAATTATTAAAATTGGAAATTAATTGTGAATAATTGTAACATAAATTTAACAAAATTTATTTTATGAAGAAATATCTCATGATTTTTTAAGGTCGAAACAATTTTAAAGGTAAGTCTTTGCAGTATTTTAATAACTAATGAACATGTTTTCAGAATATTTTTCCTTGATTCTGCCCTCATAGGTTCAAACATGGTACAAAAAACCATCGTGAAATTTCAAATGAAAACTGTACTCTGTATAAATTAATTTTGAAAATGAAAAATATTAATACCTTTTATGAATACTCTTAAGGCTCATGTAGGGGGTAATCTAACCTACAAAACTCACCTCAAAAAATTGACTTCGAATGCTGGCGCACCGAAAGGATGTCAAGGGGCAATTTTTCACCCACAGGAAGTACATATATCTATTTGAGGGGGAAAGTCCCTCCGAAACGTCAACACTCGCGATAAATATTTAAAAATTAACAAAATAACACAGTTTTCAAACGCCGAAAAAAAGTAAACAGAAACAGTACAATCAGCGCCGCGTGGTATCTCGATCGATCACTAAATCTATTTAAAAGGACTTCTGGCGCCATATTCAAAATAGAAAAAGCATTGAAACATATGTAGGAGTAATAATTCTTAATAAGTTACAATATATTATTTAAAAAACATAACAAATAAATATTATTTTAAAAAAATATAAGAAAAAAAAGAAGGAAAAATATATTCAACGCAAAATACTGACTGATAAAATAGATAAATAAAACTTTCCACATTTTCTTCTAATTCTGAGTTGATCTTATAACATTCCCTTCACACCACCCACACAGAAGAAATAATTTACATATAGCTAAAAAAGATTTGGTAAAGATTTTCCAAATTTGTAATTAGCAAAAATAAGCATTTTCCACAAAATGCAATGTTATTGTGTTTATGATTTTTTCAGAGGAACCTTAGGCTATATAATGTACACCTAACACCCCATAAAATCCACCCACACAATAGAACTCAACTCTAGAAAGCTGGAAAGACCCGGTGAATAGTTTCCGATCTTAGTCTATGGGAATATATTCATTTCTCTAAAAAATCAAAGTTATAGCGACTTTGATTTTTTAAAAAGGTCCTTGGGTTCTGGATTATCATTATAACATTCCCAAAAGTCCATCCACCCACAAAACATAAATTACATATAGCTGTCAAGATTTGGTAAAGATTTTCCAAACTTGTAATTAGCAAAAAAAAGTTATTTCCACAAAATGCAAAGTTATTGTGTTAATAATTTTTTCAGAGAAACCTTAGGCTATGTAATGTACCCCTAACACTCCATCAAACCTACCCACGTATTAGAAATCAATTCTAGTAAGCTGGAAAGACTTGGTAAATATATT
>CAKNYM010042106.1:86085-97909 GCA_932195095.1 Andricus curvator | reverse complement strand
TAAAAATAGTTGGTATACTTCGCGTGCTCGCAAGCTCTGCCACCTTTGATAAAATAAGTGAGGGGTCTAAAAACAAAAACTAAATTGAAAACAATAATTTTCAGGTAGCCGAATATAAGAAGGAATATTGGAAAATAAAAACGCAACAATAGAACTTTATAGTAGGAGAAAACTAGACAAATTTTGAAGGAAAAGAACGAAAGTTAGAAAAAGAAAGCGGCGTCAGTAACAGAAATTGGCGAGCGAATTTAGAAATCGAGTGACGCAACCGAAAAACAAACCCCAAGCGTTCCCGCCCTTAGTGGATACTTCCGCTACGTGGTCAGGCCACGCGCAACCCCAAAGTAGTAAAAACCGAGACGCTCACCTGAGTGAACGTGCCGGTTTTTAATCAGCCATAGGAACCCTGAGCTAGGCCGTGAGAATAGAAAAGGAATAATAAAAAACTAATGAATCTTAGATCAGGAAAAATAAAAGTTATTCCGAAAATGGCAAATCCGGTAGAAAAAGTAGGAGAAAATAGGGAGAATAGAATAGATCCAGAAATAATAACTGAGGAAAATAACGCAACAGCAAGTGCGAATAATTTAGAAAATGAAAATATTGAGAGTCAATCGTTCGAAAACAATGATAGAACAGAAAATTTAGTGAGAAACATTAATTTCGAATCAGTAACGGTTAGAAGAGATTTAGATTGGGGGACGGTACAACCGAATCAAAACACAAGTGCAATCCCAAGAACGAAAAGACAAACACAAACGCATACAGAAAGTACGCCAAACCCACACCGACATAACAGTAGTACCCAGCAAATACGAGCATTTGGTTTACTGTCTCCCAATACCGAGAATACGTTAGGTAATTGGAGAATAGAAAATGAGAACAGTAGCACTTTTGAAAGGCAGGAGTTAGAAAGAAATAGAATAGATAGCGAAATAGAAACGAAGAGAAAAGAACTCGAAAAATTAGAAAGAGATAGAAGACGTTTAGAGTTGAGTAGTTTAGAAAGAGATGAAATACTTAGAAAAGAGAGAGAGAGGATAGATAGAGAAAGAGCAGAGAAAGCAAGAACAGGCCGCGAACGATTGCGAATAGAGATAGAAAGGCAGGAAGAAGAAAATGAAAAAATAAATAATCAAACTTTTGAAATTGATTCATTTGTAGAGAATAACATTGAATTTTTGAATGGTGCAGAAGAATTAATCAATTTTGAAGAAAATAAAAGTGATAAAATTAAAATAAAAGAACTTTCAGAAGAGATTGAAAATCTAAATGATAAAATGGATAGAATTTTAAATTCAACACAAAATTTAACGACTCAAAATAAAATACGTAATAATACTGTTCGTTTTGAAGAAACAGAATTAAATTATAATGAGCAAAGACACGCGTTAGCAGGTGCATGTAAAAGGATAATAAATAATAGAAGTATCGGTCAAGGGGATAGATACTCGTTACCGAGACCAGTGCAAAGGCAATCAATTATGAGAAGATCTAACTTGCCTCAATTTGAAACAGAAAGGCAGAGTAGAATGGATAGAATTAGAGAGAGTGATAGGGAAAGAGGGGAAACAATAGATAATAATGCACATGAGATTCAAGCAACCCTTTTTCCGTTTGGAATGATTCAAACGCTATTCCAAATAATGTCTAACTGGCCCATAAAATTTAAAAATAATACGGAAAACAGTCCTACTTATTTTCTAAATAGTTTGATGAGATTCAAACGAGGCTATAAAATTACTGAAATAGATATTTTGGAAAATTTGGATGCTGTTTTTCAAGAAGAAGCTTTAAGTTGGTTTCAGGTCAATAAAGATAATTGACAAAATTTAGACCATTTTATTGAAGATTTTAAAATGAATATTTAAACGAGGGATATACAGAAATAATTAAAAATAAAATAAAATTCTGTAATCAGAAAAAAGAACAAGATATTCATGCTTTCATAACAGAAATAAAACAATTATTTGAAAAATTAATGCCGCGACCAAGCTTAGAATGGCAATTGCGAAAAGCTTATGAAAATTTAAGAATTGAATATAAAGTTTATATTGCTAGAAATGCATTTTCAAATTTTTCAGAATTGGAAATTTTAGTACGTGAATGGGAAACAGAATTAGCAAAGTCTAAAATTAGAGGTCAACAATTAAGCATTTTAGAAATACAAAAATACAGGGAATGAAGAAAATCAAAATAAATTCAAAAACGATAATCAAAATAAATATGAAAAACAAAATTACGAACAAAATCATCAAAAACAGTTTAAACCGAGTTATCCAAACCAGCAAAACAAACAACAATTCCAACCGAGATTTCCAAATGGAAATCCCAAATTTTTTAATCCAAAATTTAAAAATAATAATAATTATCAAAATAATCCAGGATTCCAAAGAAATTCGCGATTTTATAATAATTATAATAGCTTCAGAAATCAGAACCCAGCTGGACAGTTATTAAATGCGATTAATCAGCTGTTAGGAAACACACAGACACAACAAACGAATAAGTCTCCGCAAATACCAGCGCTTTTATATAACGCGGAAGAAAATAATAATAAGTCAGAAGACAAAAAAGATAATAAAGGACAGAACAAAAATACAAAACATTCAAATTATGAAAATAGTAGGGATAATAAAAAAGGTGAAATGAATCCAAGTGCACAGGATGTCATGGATCCAAATTTAGGAAACCGAAATTTAAACTATAGATCGCGAGAACCCATAACATGCTACAATTGCGGGAAAGTAGGCCACTTTCGACGTGATTGTTGGTATAAAATAGACCAGGGAAACGCAAGCGGTGGTTATTAAAGACGGATAATAATCAACGAAATCAGAGACCATCAGAATTACTTGACACAGACACAAACGACTCGGACGAAACAAGATTTCACATTATGATAGATTTCAAAGATCGGGAATTTAAAGTGTTAGTTGACACCGGTGCAACTCACTCATACATAGGTGAAAAATTCATAAAAACAATAAAAGACTTAGATTATGAAATTAAAAAACCGAAGAATGATACACTAATGGTCGCAAATGGCCAAAAATTAAAAATTATAGGACAAGTTTTAATCCCAATCAAAGTAGGTCATACGGAAAAATACTTATTATTTAGACTGGTACCAAAATTAAGATCGATAGGAATAGTGGGAACCGATATGATAGAAAGATTGGGTTTGAAAATGGATTACGAGAAAAAGATTTGGTGGTTACCAGAATTACCAAATATTAAGTATGCGATACAATCAACTATTAGTAAAATGCAGGAACCGGTAATAAACGATACAGAGGAAAATAGAAGTAGAGATAATGAGGAAACGAAATTAAAATTTGGAACTAAGATTAGCCTGAGGAACCACGTGCGGGAGAACGAGACAGATTTGCTACAGTGCGAAGTCTCTTCTCCCTTGTCGCCATACACCCCACCCCAAGCCCTCCTTACAGGTGATGCACGAGACTCAATCCCGCCGGCACCCCAGCCGGCACAGAGTGTACGGGGGCATGCAGCCCCACACCCTAAACCCTACAATGCGAGCGACGCAACACTGGCACGAGCCAGCGTGGGCGTCGATAGATTAGATAAGCAGGCTAGTCAAAATAAAGAGAGAGTAGGCAAGAAAACAAACAAGGATAGGAATAAAATAAAGACAGAGAGTAAAATAAATACGACTTTAGATACGAGAAATAAAGATATAAAATTAGAAAAGGAATTTAAAGGCCCATTGGAATGTAATAAAGAGAAAAAGGATTCTGAATGGAGAACAGTTATAGATAAAGCGGAGGAAAAAAATGATTCAATAGTAGAAAAATTATTCACAATTAGAAAAAGTAATTGGTATAATTTTAAAAATAATGCGGTAATAAATAACAATATTACACGCGTAAGAATAGAAAGGAAGAAAAATTTAGAATTTTGCGAGGAAATTTCTGAAGGGATAGTAGAATTAAATGAAGCACAGCAAGTGCAATTAGAAAACTTGATTAGAAGAAAAATAATAGATCAGGGAACAGAATTAAAACCGACACATTTAACTAGTCATAAAATAGATGTCCAGGGACATGAACCGATTAAACAAAGGTATTATTATGTATCACCAAAAATAAGAGAATTTATGTATGAGGAAGTAGATAGACTTTTAGAGGAGAAAATCATAGAACCATCTAATAGCGATTGGTCAAATCCTATAGTAATGATAAAAAAACCTAATGGTAAATATAGATTTTGTTTGGATTTTAGGAAAGTTAATAAAGTAACAAGGAAAGATTTATATCCAATACCTATAATGTCTGAAATATTGGACACATTAATATCAGCAAGGTACATGTCTAAAATAGATCTTCGTTCAGCATATCATCAGATACCGTTGGACGAGGAATCTAAACCAATAACAGCATTTATCGTCCCGGGCAAAGGAATGTACCAGTTTAAGAGAATGACATTTGGATTAACAAATGCTCCTGCTAGATTCCAGCGCCTGATGGACAGAATAATAACACCAGAATTGAAACCGAGTGTATTTTGTTACCTTGATGACATAATTATAGTTTCGAAAAATTTTGAAGAACATTTGAAATATTTGGATATTGTTCTAGATAGAATCAAAAATGCAGGTTTAACAATAGGTTTAGACAAATGTGAATTTGGTTGTTCAGAAATAAAGTATTTAGGATTTAAAGTTAACGAAAAAGGATTACAAGTAGATGAAGATAAAATTGAACCTGTTTTAAAATTTCCAAGGCGAAAAACGGTTAAACAAATTCAGAGATTAATAGGAATGGCTTCATGGTATAGGAAATTTATTCCGAAATTTGCAGAAATAATAAAACCTCTGCAAAAACTATTAAAGAAGGAAGTAAAGTGGGAATGGACTGAAAAACAGGAACAGGCATTTACGACTATTAAACACCTACTAACAACAGCACCAATTCTTGCCTGCCCTGATTTTGGAAGTCCATTTCAGCTCGAAACCGATGCTAGTGACACAGGTTTAGGAGCCGTATTAACACAAAATATTAACGGTGAAAATTTTGTAATAGCATTCGCAAGTAGAGGTCTTAATGGGGCAGAACGTAAATACTCTGCTTCGGAAAAAGAATGTTTAGCAGTCGTCTGGGCAATAAGAAAATTTAGGCCTTACTTAAAGGGTTACTCCTTTAAAGTGATTACTGACCATATTGCTTTAAAATGGCTTCATAATCTAAAAAATCCAACTGGCCGATTAGCAAGATGGGCTTTAGAACTAGTAGAGTATGATTACGAAATTGTCTATAGAAAAGGAAGTTTAAACCACGTCCCCGATGCGCTATCAAGGTCGAACGAAAATGAAGTAAAAGTTTCAAGTATTTTGGCATCTGTAATGGAAACTGAGGAAAAAGATTTTAAAGAAATTGAAGATAATTGGTATAAAATTAAAATGCTAAATGTTAAAAATAAACCAGAAGAAAATCAAAACTGGAGGATACGTGATAATCAATTATATTTTTATAGACCTGACCCTTTAAAATCAAGCTTAAATTTAGATAACAATCCGTGGAAATTAACAATACCAAAAGAATTACAAGAACAAGTTTTAATAGAGAATCATGATAATAAACAAGCAGGTCATCTAGGTATGGATAAAACTTACGCAAAAATTTCTGAAAATTATTTTTGGCCCGGTGTTCAGATTTCTATAATACTGAACAGATTGTCAGGATTCTCCAAAATTTTCACTTTCTAATCTCTCACGCTAAAGTCCATCGAATGGTCGGCCAATTTGTACGACGCTGTTCCTTTAAGCCAGGCTGCAGAGCTCAAAGCACGTTTTTCTGAAAAGGGTAAATTGGCCCTCGTAATTTTCGTGACATTCAAAGCACTCGGTTCCAGCCTGGACCTAACGGGAAATCGTCATCTGGCGGACATCCTCGCTTAGCCAAAAGGCGACGTTGCCAGAATTTTGATAATATGCGTTTTCCTGCGAATTTTCCTGCTTGGCAACGTCGGAAAGGGCCCAAATGCACGGCTCGAGACGAGCTCCCTGAGCACCCGGGGGTCATTCGCGTCAGAGGTGCAAGACGGTACACATATAGCAATTCGGCTTTGCCACCTTGAACTTTTTGTAATTAGACCGCGATTAATTCCATTCACATATTCACATATCTGTATCATATTGCATTATCCTGTTTTTTAATAAATTAAGGTTTAATAATGAACAATCACCTTTTTTTATAACAACCCCAATGTACTTCAACACATGCACGCATCAATTTTTTGTGCGTGCAACCACCCGGAATGTACTCTGAAACATTAAAATACGTAAAAGAATGCGAGATATGCCAGAGAATAAAACCGAAAGTAAATAATCAAATAGGTTTGATGGGAAAAAGGATAATTGAAGAACCGTGGACAGTGGTAGCATCCGATATGATGGGTCCACTACCGATGACAAAGTCAAGAAATCAGTATATCCTAGTATTTCTCGATATGTTTACTAAATGGGTAGAAATAATTCCAGTTAAAAATAAATTAGCTTCAACAGTTGAAAAAGAATTTCATAAACGCATAATTTCAAAATGGGGAACTCCTAGAATTTTGTTTACAGATAACGGGAAAGAATACGTAAATAAATCAATAATTAATTTAACCAAAACATTTGGAATAAGACATTCAAAAACTCCTAAATATCATGCGCAGGCAAATCCAACGGAAAGATGCAATAAGTGAATTAAAACGGCAATAAAGGCGTATTTAGAAAAAGATCATAAAACATGGGACGAAAATTTAGACGATTTACAATTTGCTTTAAATACAAGTAAACATTCTTCGACAGGTTTCACACCAGCTTTTTTAAATTTAGGTAGAGAACTCCAACCAATTCAGGCATTAAATAAAGATTTAGATGGTAAAAGCGAAATTGAATTCCAAAAATCTGAAAAATGGGCAAATAGGATGCGAAAATTAAAAATAATTAGAGAAGAAGTAATTAAAAATTTAGATTCTGCAAATGAAAAACAGTCTAGACATTATAATCTCAGACGTAGGCCGATTTTGAAATTGGCGAACAAGTTCTAAAGAGCAATAAATCATTATCAAATAAAGGGGAAGGAATAGCTCAGAAATTAAATAAAAATTTCGAAGGACCATTTTTCATTAAGGCAAAGATTTCACCAACAATTTACGAAATAAGAACAAAGAATGGAAAATCACTAGGTAATTGGAATGTTAAAGATATTAAAAACTTTAATATTAAAAAATAGGTTTGAATTTGAATTTTTCCTTTTGAATGGCATGCATGTATATAATTTGAATTTTAACACCACTGATACCGACAAAAATCTGCCCGCTTCGCGGGCACATTCTCATGGCGCGCTTCGCGCGCGGCTCGCTTCGCTCGCAAGTTTGAGCGCGCCTAGGGCGCGCGACTGTTGGATCTCGCGCTTCGCGCTCGATTATGTGTTCACCTCGCGCTACGCGCTCGGTCGTATTTGCATCGCGCTTTACGCTAGGCTCCTCTAAATTTTTGAATTTCGTGTTCGACTTCGATGAAAAGAAAAAGTTTGTTTGCAAATATTATAAAATTATCAAAACCTCTACATATTAAGTGATTGTTAAATTTATTTTTATTTTAGACTGAAAAGGAACTTTATTTACTCAAGGTTCTATCGACCTTAAGGAACACATTCTCATCCAGACACTCGCGCTTCGCGCTCGATATTTGATTTGAAAATCATTTGAACCGTATGATAGAAACAAAAAAGTTTGAGCGCACTTACGGCGTGCGATTTGGTAAATACACTGAGCGCGCACTTTGTGCTTCGTGTTATATGTTCTTCATATACAAATTACTAAATTTGTATTTGATTTCAAATGAAAAGTAATGATATAATTCAGGCGACAAATTTTATTAGTTAACATTTTATTTTAGCTTGTGCCGTTTATCAAAAAAGTTAATTTTCTCATTTTGAATATATTCTTACCACAAAAATTGATTACGGGTGTGTAAGTCTTTTTTGAATGCACAATTTTTGTTCATTTATATGTTTTCGTACCTTGCATTGTTTTTTCAAAAATTTGATTTTTTTTACTGTCAATGTTATTTTCACGAATAAAACAAAAACCACGCATCCTATCGAAACAAATTTTGTTTCGGTCATTTTTTCGTAGCTGGTAATATTCGTCTGAAAATTTGATTTTTCTATTTTCAATGCTGTTTTTTACGAATAAAACAAAAACTACGCCTCATATCAAAATGTGAATGATAAGAAATTTGTAGATCTTTTTTAGGTGCACAATTTCGGTCAGATCATCTTTTCTGGTATCTTGCATAGTTTGACAGCAAAATGGCTTTTTTGATTTTTCATTAATTTTTTGTGCGATGAAAATTTGAATTTTTTATTTTTCAAAAAATTCAAAAAGTTGTTATGAAAATATTATAGGGTGTTCAAAAAGCAACGTTTTTCTCCTCTTGACTTTTTTTCATATCGTGCGTTTTTCGGCTTAAAATGTTCATTTTCGTTTGTTTTTTGGAATTTTGAAAATGCTATAACTCCAGTAATTTTTTTTTATCACGAAAAGTCATTAGAATATTTTGTTCGTCATTTTGCGTACTACTAACAACCGTACATAGAATTTTCAAATCTTCAAAAAAAGTGGTCTCAAAAATTTTCAAAATGTGCTCACTTTTTGGATTTTCATCCAAAATAGCTGGTTAACGAACTCGTTCTCTATTTTTCGGCCATAAAAAAGTGTGCCAAAGCTCAATCAAATCTGATCATTTTTTCGAAAGTTATCGTGGCTACAGACAGACAGACAGACACCTTCGTAAAAATCGTTTTTTCTAGCTCAGGGGGTCTCAAAACGTGGAGATTTGATGAAAACCGACTATGTCAAATTTTACATAAAACCAATACCTTCTCATTAGAATGAGAATGTAAAAACACTTACACCTACAAAAAACAACAGAAACAGAAATACATTTATTTACAGAAAAATGAGTTCAAGAGCGATAGCCAAGTGCAGGGAGTGTCTAAAAGAACTAATAGGACGAGAAGAATTAATTAATCATAGATGCCAACCAGCCCTAAACGAAAGCCCAGAAGAGAAAAGAAGAAGGAAAAGGGAAGAGGAAGACAAAAGAAAGAAAGAGAAATTAGAGAAAGAAATGAGAGAGGAATTTAAAAAAATAAGGAATAGGAAATTATGGGAAGAAAAAATTGGGATGTTTGATGAATACGGATCAAGAAAAGGAGATCCCAGACTTCAAAAAATAGCGGCGGAAAAGGTGGAACTATATGGCTTGGTTACAATGGAGGAAGTAAAGAAAGATTTAAAAGAGAAGAAGAAAAAGGAGAAAGAAGAGGAGATAAGAAAAAGACGAGAGGAAGATAGAAAACTAGAGGTAGTTTTCGAAAAAATAAAATTACAACAAGAAAAGGAAAGAGAACAACAGGAATTAGAAGAAATGAAGAAAATTTTAAAAGGTAGACAGGAAAAATACACCAAAGAGGCGGCAAGAAAAAGAAGAGAAGAAAAGATAGAGGAAGAGAAAAGAATAAGAAGGGAAGATCGGGAGGAGAAAGCAAGGAAACGGAAGGAAATAAAAAGAATTCAGAAAGAAGCGGAAGAAAATAAAAAGAATTTAAAACCAATCCAAGAAGAGAAAGAAGACTCTTCCACAGATTGGGACACTGATTTCTAAATTAAATAAAAATTTGTATATCATACTTATTCACATACATTACAGAACAATTAATTTCATACCTGTCACAAACACAACAGTTAGTAATAAAATCAATAATAATAAGTAGTATTGCAAATAATATTGTTAGATTTTGAAAATAGATTAGATCAGGCGATAAAAGTAAATATGGCTATAAGAGGCCAAGTTAGAATTTTAATCAAAAGAAAATAGAATTTAAAAATAAGTCAATTTTCAGCAAGAAAAACAAAAAGAAAGGAAACTTCGGAAGAAAGCACTCATCTGGAAAGAAAACAACTAAAAGAAGAGATAATTTAGTTAGGAAATTATAATAAAATAGTCAGAATGAAGACGTTTTAATTTAATCATTATTAAAGTAGGATACACAGAAGTCAGAATTAAGAGAAAATTAGTATTTTGTTTTGTTTTTTGTTTTTTATATTTTTTTAGTGGTAGGAATTTTCTTTAATTTGTTTCAGGAAGAAAAAGATGGAAGGCATAAAAGGATGGGAATGTCGTCATTGTAGAAGGATGATTCCAGTGACACTCTACATCATCCATGACACATACTGTGATGAGATACCGAATCGAATGAAGAATCATCACGTGGTTCCGGATTCGACCAGAACTAAATATGTAAAAGGAGGTTGGGTCGAAACAAAGGATGAATTTTAAAACATAATAAAAATTTCATTCAACAAAGAGGAAATTGAACAAATAGAAGGAAGGAAGACAACACATTACACAGAAAACGAGAGGAAGGAAACCAATGGGGAAGATGATTCGTACATACAACTGGACTTTACGTAAGAGGAATTCTTATGTACATTTAATGAGGAACTAAACAAGACAGAAGAATTGCTAAAACAATAACCCTCGTTCCAAGCAGAGGGGGGGGGGAGGTTGTAACGAAGTTACAAGCACCCCAGTAAAGACGACCCTGTAGGCTTAGAACCAGGAGTGGGGAGAGGACTAACTTCCTGGTTCTAATACCCAAATCCTGACCCTGGAGCGTCAGTCTTGTGCTCCCCGAGCTTCACTTGAGTCTCGCACTCTCGGTACCATAGTCCGGTTCAGAGTGGTTAGTGAATCACCCCATTACTGTTTATACGACATCCCGATACCTTCCGCATCGCCATCGACGCTGCCTCCAGCCTCGCCAACGACGCTGCTTCCAACACCACCACCGACGCTGCCCCAATCTCATCACCTGCTCTCGGGTTAAGCCTTGAGAAATTAACATCGCTTGTGGGCCAGCAGGTCCCACCACCAATTTGTAAGTCGGATAATAAATCCATTTTTATAGAAATTCTGCTCTCCCCTGATTGACTTCACCCGCTTCTCGACGTTCCAAATCCCACCTTTCCCTTAATTTACGAGATCCCTCACAATTTCTAGTTTTGAACTATTATTTTACAAATGAAAAGTAACATTTCAATGCACAACGCTTCTTCTATAATATAATGCAAAATATAATTCCAAATATTCACTGAATATCAAGTATATTTCGAAACTATCCCAATGAAATGTTTCGATTAGACGAAAATTCAAGTAGAGTATAATGTTCAACATTTCAAACTTTATTTCGACTTCTTCGGCTACATTTTATGTATAACCATTGTTAAAAATTATAACGTACGCCGTATGCCTGGATTCCTAAATAAATAAGGTTGATCGACAATTTGTCAAATTTTAATAAATATTGATGGCATTGAAAATATGCTTCGTCAAAGTTACCCTACTTTTGAAGTACTAATTTCTAGTTTGTAACTATTATTTTACAAATGAAAAGTAAGATTTCAATGCACAACGCTTCTTCTATAATATAATGCAAAATATAATTCCAAATGTTCACTGGATATCAAGTATATTTCGCAACTATCCTAATGAAATGTTTCGATTAGACGAAAATTCAAGTAGAGTATAATTTTCAACATTTCAAACTTTATTTCGACTTCTTTGGCTATATTTTATGTATAATCATTGTTAAAAATTATGACGTATGTGGTATGGCTGGATTCGCAAATAAATAGGGTAGATCGACAATTTGTCAAATTTTAATAAATATTGATGGCATTGAAAATATGCTTGATCAAAGTTACATTACTTTTGAAGACTAATTTCTAGTTTGTAACTATT